>JADBJO010026739.1:2500-22157 GCA_016801955.1 Conus betulinus | reverse complement strand
AAGATGAGTCTCGAGTGCGCCACATAATACTGGTTTTGTTGAGACACACCAGGAACACGAGTTGTCTAAGTGTAAAGTGTGTATGATTATGGGAGCATTGGAATAGTTGGTTTCCGTGTTGTAATAAGAACTCTCATAAATGACTCCAAAGTATCTTCCAGGACCGTTAAGCAGATGGTGTGGTGGGGGGCGGCAAGGTGTGACATGGCGGCAAAGGGGGCCGTGTTGGAGACTGGGGGGGGAAGGGGGGGAGGGGGAGATCCAACGGAACCGTGTCACGTGCGCCGGTTGTATGGTCCACAGTGTGTGTGATCTCTGTCACATGGTCGTGTGAGAACAAAACACAATGTGTGTAGTCGGCTGGGGCTTATGACTTCCTGTCTGCTTTAATTTCTATGCCGGTTCAGGACAAAAAACGCGCCGCCCGTCGCTGGATCTTCTCGATGTTGAGGTGGGCTTGGTGGTGTAGGGTCCCAAACACAGCAGGCGTACTCGACAACGGGTCTGACCAACACCTTGTATGCCAGCTCCTTGGTCTTGCTGGGGCACACCTTTTAGGGTTTCTCCTCAGGAATCCTAGTGTTTTGTTTGCCTTGGCACAAATGTTGTCAACGTGGGCGTTCCAGGAGAGGTCGGTCTGCAGCGTGACCCCAAGATACTTTACAGAGGGTACTCTCTCTAGGGTATGACTGTGGAGGATGTATTTGGTGTTGGCATTCAGTGGCTTACTACTGCGGGGTCAAAGGCAGCTGGCTGCATTTGTTCAGGCGGAATGCCATGTCCCACTCGCTCTCCCCCAGTCTTCCAACTTGGCGAGATCATCTTGGAGTTTTACCGGGTCTTCAGGGCAGACGATCAGTCGGTACACTACAGTGTCGTCAGCGAATAGGCGGGAAGTGGAGGACATTCTTGTTGGAAGGTCGTTTATGTACGCGAGGAAGAGACAAGGTCCAAACACTGTTCCCTGGGGCATCCCGGTGTAACGAAAAGTTTTAACTCCCCATATGTTTAACTCCCAGGAGTTAAACAGTTCATTTGTAAATTTTAACTTCCTGGGAGTTAAACTGGAATAAAAAAAAAAAAAAAAACACCTCTGTCTGTGTTTCGGTTTGACTCCAGGGGAGTTAATCTGACATACCACCAGAATGACTCCCACCCACCACCCGCACCTCGCTACCACCCATGCATTTTATACAAATGTTTTCGAAGTGTGTGTGTGTGTGTGTGTGTGTGTGTGTGTGTAATCCTACACTAACTTGCCAGATCAAGACTTCTCAGTAGAATTGTTTCCGTCGATATAATTGGTTTCTGTGAATTAGTCACGTGTCCTGAATTTTATTGAAAAATGTGTGTGTGTTTCTGATTGGCTGGGCGACTTTCGTTTTAGTTTGGCATACGCACACTCCCACACCTGTGACGAGTCACTTGACAACTTCATCAGATCGGTCCCAAGCACCACCCTCTTGTACAAATTGTACAAACACAGGCACCACCACCCCCCCCCCCCCCCCCCACTTTTCTCTATCCCCTGTGTCTCACACACAAATTCTAATCTATGCCATCCCTTTTTTCTCTTTTTCTCTCTTCCTTCTCTCCCAGATGTAGCGAGTCAATACAAACAATTTTACGTCACGTCGCGACCACTCGTCATTCTAACCCCCCCCCTTACCCCCCCCCCCCCCCCACTCCCTAATTTGGCGGCATGACACAATGAAAAATTGATTTTATTTCAATTTCTACACCATTTGAGTGTAATGGCCTACACTTAAGAGTGACTGTTTAATAGTCGCATAGAGTCCATGAGAGAGAGAGAGAGAGAGAGAGAGAGAGAGAGAGAGAGAGAGAGGCTGCGCCAAAGACTGAAGGTACAGTATTTCTACCGAAGGCATCAAACATTAATTCATATATATTTACAGACTTTACATACAGCTTATATACAAACAGGCATAGTAAAATGTCAAGTTCATGCATAGATGAGCACATGAATGTGTACACGGACATTTCCTTTCCCTATGATGATAATGATCATGGACATTAAATCCCCTTCTCCATTCTCTTACAGAAAGACATCTGGGAATGGGTGGGTGGGGAGTCATCTTAGTCATGATCAGATTAACTCCCCCCCATTGCAAAGTAACTCCCTGGGAGTCAGAAAACTCATGAACACATTAACTCCCAGAGGAGTTGTTCTAAACTGTGAAAAACTGACCCCCTTTAGTGGGCAGGGAGTTAAACTTTTACACATCTGGATTAACTCCCAGGAGCTAATCTGGATATAGTGCAGACTAACTCCCAGGGGGGGTCATTCTGTTACAGGGGGGGGGGGGGGGGGGGGGGGGGGGAGGGGTTAGTCTGATATATGTACAAAATGACTCCCCCTCAATGTTTTCAAGAATTTGTTGATACTTTAACAAAAATGATTTTAGAACACTTTGAAGTTTTATTGAGTGGAGTTATTTTGGCACAGGGTAGGAGTCATTCTAGTTTAACTCCTGGGGAGTTAAACTTTACATATAAACAGTTTAACTCCCTGGGAGTTAAACCATTTGGGGAGTTAAAACTTTTCGTTACCCCGGATTTCACGCAGATATAGCCAGACTGTGCACCATTGACCACCACGGCTTGTTTGCGGTCACTGAGGAAGCTTGCTGTCCCAGCTGTTGGTGCTTCCACAGATCCCGTAGTGGTCTAACTTGTGGACAAGTAGGCTGTGATTCACACGGTCAAAGGCTTTAGCAAAGTCCATGATAATGACGTTGGATGCAACGCCGCTCTCCATTGCTGATGAGACTTCTATGAACTCCAAGAGCTGCGTCTCACAGAAGCCATGTTGTTGGTTGGACAGTATGTCGTTCGACTCCAGGTGGTGCGTGATAGCACTGACTAGGACATGCTCCAGGACTTTAGCGGGGACGCTGGTTAGGGGGCTTCTACTACTGCTACAACTACCACCGCCACCACGACTACTATCGCCTCTTCTACTAGTGCTAGTGCTACAACAGCACAGCCACCACCACACCGCCCACCACCACTACTATTGCTTCCTCTACTACTGCTACAACTACTACCACTGCCACCACCCACCACCACCACCACCACTACTATTGCTTCTTCTACTACTGCTACAAGTACCACCGCCACCACCACCACCGCCACCACCACTACTATTGCTTCTTCTGCTACTGCTACACAACTACCGCCACCGCCACCACCACCACTGCTACCACCACTACTATTGCTTCTTCTACTACTGCTACAACTACCACCGCCACGACCACTACGATTGCTTCTTCTACTACTGCTACAACTACCACTGCCCACCACCACCACCCACCACCACCACTATTGCTTCTTCTACTACTGCTGCTAACTACCACCACCGCCACTACCACCACCGCCACCACCGCCAGCACCGCAACTATTGCTTCTTCTACTACTGCTACTAACTACCACCGCCACCACCACCACTGCCACCCACTACTATGCTTCTTCTACTACTACTGCTGCTGCTGCTACTACTACTACTACTACTACTACTACTAACGTTTCCGAGTGGTCGACTGCATATGAATGTTTTGAATTGTGTTGTTGGCGATACAGAAAAACGCGCGCTGTTTCCTATCTGCACCGGAACGTTAACGGTCTAATTTCTAAACTTAATGAAAAGGATTTTGTTTCGTATGTTTGCTCTTTTGATTTATATGTCTGGTGGTGGAAACATTTCTTGAGGACTGTTCTTCTAACGTTTTGCTGGATTTTTAACATTTTGTGTTCCTGCTGTAAAATTCACGGCTCAGGGGAGGCGATCCGGTGGTTTGGTATGTCTGGTTAGAAATGCCTTCTTACCATATGTTGAACAAGTTCATATCGAATCTCGAAACTGTGGTGTATTTTTTTTAAACACAAACACACACACACACACACACACACACACACACACACACACACACACACACACACACACACACACACACACACACACACACTTGTTTGATGTGGACAGATATGTTCTATATATATATATACCTATGTACCTCCTGCGGGTTCGCCGAATATGTTTATTTTGAGACTGAAAATGGTATAGCAATTCTGGAGGATTACATAACTGATTGTATATTGACCTATAATGACGTGCATGTGCTGTGTGGAGATATGAAGAAGGACTTCTAACATTTCACATGTTTGTCAGAGAATAGATAACGATACTATTTTCGAGTTGCAATGTGCGAGTCATCATCCATTAAATGTTGGTAGATGTTCCCAGCATAAATCGAATTGAATTATGGTAAACTGTTATTGAATATGTGTACTGCTGTAGATTTTGGGTATTCTTAATGGATTGTGTCATAGCGACTTTGTAAGTCGTTACACATATGTGTCAGGAAGTGGTTGCAGTGTTAATGATTATCTTATGATTATGATGTCTTGTGAATACTTGCGTGTTTTTAAGTGATTCGACAATGTCTGTCCAGGGGTCACAGTCATTTTTTTTTTTTCAATTCCCGAAAAGAACATAATTGATGTGAAACATTCATCAGTTCCTGAGACCCAGGAGAGAGAGTCAGCCGGTGGGAAACGATCGCTGCCTTTTACTGAAGGGACACACAGAATACAGAGCGACAATTCGTGTCTGAAGATCATACTTCTTTCAGCTTCGTCATAAAATAACAGCCCCCCCCCCCCCTCCCCCCTCGTCCTCCCCTCCCCCCTCCCCCCCCCCCCCCCCCCCCCCCCCCCCCCATCGCCTGCTCCAGCCTCACCCCTATGCCACTGTCTACACTCACCCGCCCCTCCCACCTCCCAAGAACCACGTTTTACCCGGAGATACTGACACTGTTTTTTTTTTTGTTTGTTTTGTTTTGTTTTGTTTTTTTTTCCCACCACATTCCCGGTCTATCAGAGAAACCTACATGGAGATTAGGCTCCTGATGTGAAATGGAAATCTATCTTTTTCTTGGGGTTTGGATGGGAGGAATCTTTAACGGAACGCTTAACAATTGCATGATATGAATTGAGAAGAAAAGTAAGATTCGGGTATCTGGAAGGGAGAATCATGAAAAGTACTACATTATTCCAGTTTGATTTCTTACAGCGAATAAATACCATAGCCAATAACATGTCTTCACCTCGTAACCGTAACCATCTCCCTGTTTGTGTATCAGCACTCCAGCTCTCTCTCTCTCTCTCTATTTATACCCGAATCGCCCACCCTCTCTCAAACGTATTACCTCACCCTCAATTTCATTTGCACCCTCGTCCAAGTGCACGCGCACGCACACCAGCACGGGCATATGCATCCGTACACACACGGACTGGGACACACGTATGAAATAGTAGATCCTTTTCTTTCTTGTATCGTATCCCTCTCTCTCACCTCCCTCTCATCTGACCAGCCCCACCCGACCCCCTCGACCCCTGGCCAACCCCCCCCCCCCCCCCCCCCCCCTGACCACACCCTCACCTCTCTCCATAAATCCATCTATCCATTTATTTCCCGACTCCCCTGTCCGCCCGTCTGTATGTCAGTCAGTCTAGTCCCTTCTATCAACCTATCAATCTATCAAATCATATTCATTCAAGGAAGAGCCCTCTTTCCATGCCGGCTTCCCCTACCTTCTTTTTTGACCTCTCTCCATTTTCTTTTTTTTTTTTTTCCCCCTTTTTTTTTTCTTTTTTTTTCTCCTTTTTTTTTTTTTTTCGACTCTCACTCTCCCTTCCCCTCATGTCTGTATGTACCGCCTCCCTGAGAACATTCTCCTGCTAGTTCAGTGCCTGACCATTGGTACAGAGTCGTCTGGGTTTGTTTCTGTAATAGTGTTTAGTGCATTGACATTTTCATTCTGAATGAGATGTTGCAAAGAAAATGGGAAGAGAGAGAGAGAGAGAGAGAGAGAGAGAGAGAGAGAGAGAGAGAGAGAGAGAGAGAGAGAGAGAGAGAGAGAGAGAGAGAGAGAGATTTTTGGAGGAAGAATCAGTGCTCAGTAAGCCCAAACAAATGTAAATGTGAAGCTCCGCCCATTTACCGACAAGGTCGAGCCTCGAGCCTCTCCAAGAACGATCCTTCGCGCGAAGAACGAAAAAGCAAGGAACGCACAGGAGAGACCGGACAAGCACACACACACACACACTGACACTGAAACCAATTTATTGTCACAACACAAAGTTGTACTGACACACACACACACACACACACACACACACACACACACACACACACACACAAAAAAAGAAAAAAAAAAAAAAACAAAAACAAAAAAAAAAAAAAAAAAAAACTCCCTCCCCCCCTCCCCCCCCCCCCCCCCCCCCCCCCCCCCCCCCCCCGCTGTCATTTCTATTATCGACAATTGTTAAAACGATTTCTGGACTCATAAATGTTTTAACGTTAAGCGCTCGGGCATTCCATACTGTTCCGTTTGACATTTCAAACAAAATACATCGTTTCAATAAAGAATAAAGGCTGTTACACACATATGTATATGTAAACTAAGAGATAGAGAGCAGTCAGACCGCCAGGCATTGTAAACAAATAAATAATCACTGCTTGCACCAAAAAAGAGACATTCATACACAAAGAGAAGGGAGGTACAAGGGGGCGCATGAAAGTAGGGGGGGGGGGGAGAGAAAACACAGAGACAGATAGAGACAGATAGAGGAACACACAAACAAACCCAGAGAGACAAAGAGAGAAGGAGAGAGAGAGAGAGAGAGGAGGAGAGAGAGAGAGAGAGAGAGAGGGGGGGGAAGGGGGGCAGCGGGGTTAAGATCTGCATAAGTTTCTCACGTTCATTTCTCTTTCAAAGATGGACTGCAGAGATAAAGCGGATTCAGTTTTTTTTTTTTTTACTTATACACATTTTTTCCCAATTAGAATGAGGTAGTTTATGTACTTATAATGTTCCTTATTATATTGCATTTTACTGACACCAAATAATATCTCGTATTGATAATTTCAGGGGAGTATTTATTTGTGAATGGATTTTCTTTTCAATAAAAGTCCAAAAATGGTTTGCAATTGGCATTCACAGAAAAAAAATTCAACATAGTCCACAGCCTCAGGGCAGTAAGAACACTTGTTACAATCTTTTACCTTCATTTTATTTAGAATAATATTTTGGATATATATTATGGAGGATTTTCCAGTGCAAAACTCTTAGCCTTGTTTCTTTAGTGATTTCTTTCGCTCTGGACCATGTTGAAACTATTGAGTTCGAAACCAAGTTTTCTCCTCCAAAAGTGAAAAGAACATGGGACCTCCGGGTTTCCAGTTTGTAAGATTTTCTCAATGTTTTTTTCGGCTTGTGTTATAGCGACTTGCGTCGCACTGCCGAGTTTCATTCTGTTGTTCACCTCTATGTCTCCACTGTAGCCAGGTCCGTGGAATAGCATTAACGAGGATATTATATTCCAGTATTACGTTTGCCCTGTTTTCTTCAACAATGTTTAGTGTAAGTAGTGTAAGTAATCTGTTTTCAGTATGATGCATTACATCTTTCACCTTCTCCATTCCTTTCCTGTACCAGGTTTTAAAAAATAATGTTTTGTTCCTGTATGTTATAAGTGAATTGTTAAACAGTAATTGATTCTGAAACTCAGAGCTCTTCAGTTCTCCTTGTTTCACAATCTGCTTGGAGTTCAAATAGGTAATTAAGACTTCTTTCCAGAACTCATTGTCGACTCTATCTATTCCTTTCACGTCGTGTGCTCTACAGTTAATATGAAAAATATTGTTCTGTTTGGCTAGTTTCTGTAAGTGCCACCTTGGTATTAAACTCCAATTTTGTTGATCGGTGGATTGAAAGAGTTTTCCATACTGACCCTGTTGCAGAATTGTCCTACTGAAGAGGAAAGACAATACACGGTGACTCTCTCTGTGCAGGGGTCTCACCTGCACTGGTGTTTTTCACAACAGTGATCTGTTGAAAGAGCGACTATCAGCTTTTCTCTTACTGCTAAACCATGAAATGCGATTTGTTTCCTTTCCCATATTAAAAGCACTCGGCAGCCATATTCACGCTTGACTCACCAAATCATATAGCGCTCAGCTAATATCATTCTTGGTAGATGATCACTTCATGGTGGGAGGTTGGTGACTGTAATTTGCCCAACAAAATTATACTTTCTTCTCCTTCCTTTTGTGATGGAATCCTTTACTGAAAAAAAAAGTCAGCCGACTAGACAAACTAGGAATGAAATAAAGCATTGGATAAATGAAAGATGTACGTGAATGATTATTGCCCTAATGAAAGAAATTGAATAGATAGGTCGGTAATCGAATAAATTAAGAACTAAATAATTGATGCAAATCAGTTTTGATGTACATGAGTAAACTGTTATAAAAATGTGTGTGGATACAACAGGTGTATTCAAAATGAAAATTTATGAACAAACGAAAAAACCCAACCGATCCCACTAAAGATGTGATCCTTGATATGAATACATAAATGAATAAAATGATTGATGGACCATTGATAATCCATTTGACGGAAATGCGAAAATAAACGAATGGATAAAAGTTAGAATAAGTGAATGAGTGAATGAATTTATTTACTAAAAAATGCTATAAATAAATGAATATATAACCAAACCAAAGCTTGACAACGAATAGATCATTAATAAAAAAAAAAATGATGATGAAGAAACAACATAAAACAACCATAGCTGCCACTGCAGCCCTGGCTGAATCCTGGACATTCCCTAGAAGGAAGGGCGCAGCACAACCCTGTCATGGTGTCACACTAGAATGGAACCTATCGCATCATCTTCGTCATCCCCATCCTCATTCATACTAGAAAAAGAAAAACGTTTCACATATGAGACCATCCATCACGGCGACGTATTGTCGAATTTCTACCAACAAGGTCCGACCAGCGCGTTGGGCTACTGCGTAAGTCCGACATCTGCTGGATCGTGACCATGAGATCCCCTCCTCACATTCTTTGCGTCGATGACGCTTCATCCTCCCACTCCCCTTCCCACGCCCAGGTCTCATCTCTCTCTCAGCTACACATCATCACTGACCGACAGTGCAACCCATGCCCCTGTTAGTACTACCTCCTCCTACCATTCTCACCCTCTTCCGTCCAGTGCTCACAGTCAGCCTATCATTACCGGAGACAGTCTAGGACGAAACGCCCACCCCCCCCCCCCTTCCACCCTTCACCTGCCCCATCAGTTAATGCCTGATCCTTTTACTGGCAAACCAACGCAGGACATTGCTTCCTGGCTGAAAACTTTTGACAGATATGCCCTACTACAAGGCTGGCAGGGCAGGAGGACAGTAAAAGAGCGATCCTCCCCCTGTTCAAGGAGGACGCAGTTGTGCTGGATGGATCAGACCTGTCAGTGGTTGGATTAGATTAGACCTGTCAGTGCCCTGCCTTGCACACGTATCAAGGACTGTGTGATGCTCTGATCAGGCGCTTTACGCCTCATGAATCCACGCGATGGATTCGGTTGAAAACAGTTTAACGACCGTCGTCGGCAACTACCCCATGAGACAGTAGAAGAGTTCTTTGCGTCGATGACGCGCGACAGGGACACAGCTAGCTAGACAACCCCCCCAAAGATGTCATGGAAACTATTGTCAATGGCCTCCTTCCATCCATTTCAAAATTTGTTATGCTGCGTTCGCCCCAGTCTCTCCAACAAGCCCTTGACTTGGCCCTGACCGCATCTGTCTTTCAGGACTCTCCCAGCCACAGATAAAGTAGAGGTGGCACTGGCCTCACTCACTGAGCAAATAGGAGCCCTGACGACTGACATACAGAGAATGGACTCGGCTCGCGGGAATACCCGGTTTCACGCACACACACAGACCGCAACACAGGCCAGGCCACATGTGTTGACCCCCAACAGAGCCTCGCCACACAGCGCGCGCTTTGACCCTGGGGATAACGGCACCGCCCACCCACGCTCATTCAACCAGCCCGCTGGTCACAGAAACGTTCGTCCAGCCTTTGCGCGGCAGCAGACGCCTTGCCGTTCATGTGGAGGCGCTCATGCGCGACACACGTGTCGGTTTCGTGATGCAAGGTGCCATCATTGCCACGTCATCGGTCACATCGCCGCCGTTTGCTTTAGGCGCAGCAGTAGCAGATAGGGGTTTCCCCTCATGACTTCCAAAGCCAGGATTTGTTGCCATGAGAAGAACAAAAAAATCATGACTCTGAACCCGTCCCACACATTAGGTCATTCTCTAAGTGTCGTAAGATTAGAGTCTATATCACGAACAAGCCCTACACCAGTCTGGTAGATACAGGTGCTGATGTCTCCTGTGTTAGTAGCCAAATTGCAAATGGTTTAGTTGAAGACAAACTAGTCAGCCTGCAGCCCTGCCCCCTGACCTTCATCAAGGGAGTCGGTGGACAGCCCGTTAGAGTCCTAGGAAAAATTGAACTGCCCCTCAAACTTTTCCAGTCTGCATGTTTCACAGTCATTCATTGTTCTGGATCATTTGACTTGTCCCTTGATTTTAGGCATTGATTTCTTAACGGCACATCAAGCCTCCCTCCACTTTGGTACCCATCACCTTCAGCTGTACAATGGTTTAACGTCAGTCCCCTTTCTGAAAGACCAACCTGACAGTGTGCCTGTCCAAGTGTTGCACACAACATATATCCCTCCTTATTCTGAAGTGTTGCTACCTGTTCGTGTCACCTCCAAGTGTAGCCATGCCATTGGTGTCATTGACCCATTACAGGCATTGTTGTCAAACAAGAAGGTGATCGCAGCAAGAACCTTGGTTACACTAACAGAAAATCAGGCCATGTGTGTTGTGCGTAATAACTTCACTTCCACTGTGAGATTAACACCCAAGGATACAACTGGTCATTGTGAGGAAGTTTCCCAAGATTTGGGGGAAATTTCCGAACACTCTGCCAATATCAGGTCAGCAACTATTCAAACTGACTCTGACCAACTTTCTAAAGCCAAAACCATGATAGCCAATTTAGGTATTGACCTATCAGATTCAGATTTGATTGCAGATTAAAAGAGACTCTTTCACCCTCTTTCTAGCCCAGAACAGAGACATTTTTGCTGCTGACATGTCAGAGCTAGGTGAGACTCACCTGGTGTCTCACACCATCGACACGGGTGACTCTGCTCCTATCAAACAAAGGCCATACCGTACAGCACCTGCTCTGAATGCAGAAATAGAGAGACAAGTCAATGAAATGTATCAGCATGGGGGGTTGTTCGCCCTTCCACATCCCCCCTGGTCGTCTCCTGTGGTTTTAGTGAAAAAGAAAGATGGTACCTATCGCTTTGCGGTCGATTACCGCAAATTGAACAAAGTGACCAAACCAGTACATTTCCCCCTCCCCCGACTGGAAGGTGCGTTAGACATCATGGGACGATCCACCATGTTCTCCACCCTTGATTTGTTTTCTGGCTTCTGGCAAATCCCACTAGATTCTGAGTCTCAGGATAAGTCCACCTTCACGACTCATTTCAGATCCTTTGCTTGGACCAGAATGCCCTTTGGATTACAGGGAGCTCCTGGATCATTTCAGTCTCTGATGAACCGTGTGCCTGCTGGACTCACATTCAAAACTTGCCTGGGTTTCATTGATGACATTCTCTGTCTATCCCAAAACTTCGAAGATCATTTGTCTCATCTTTCTGTGATCTTTGATCGGATCCGAAACGCTGGTCTCAAACTCAAACCCACGACAACGAGTCGGTCTCCGATACCGATGAGGTGACGCACTCACCCACACGGTCGGTCTCTGATCGATGAGGTGACGCACTCACACACATACCGATGAGGTGGTCGGTCTCCGATACCGATGAGGTGACGCACTCACCCACACAGGCGGTCTCTGATACCGATGAGGTGACGCACTCATCCAGACAGGCGGTCTCCGATACCGATGAGGTGACGCACTCATCCACACAGGCGGTCTCCGATACCGATGAGGTGACGCACTCATCCAGACAGGCGGTCTCTGATACCGATGAGGTGACGCACTCATCCACACAGGCGGTCTCTGATACCGATGAGGTGACGCACTCACCACACAGCTCGCACTCACCCACTGCACAGAGGTGACCACTCATCCGCACAGATTCCAGCTAGCCCCGCCCCTCCCTCTCTTCCAGCTCAGCCTCCAGCACAACAACCACGCTTACCCCAACACCGGACAACCAGTCCCCTCTGATGAGGAAACATACCTCGTGGAACAGGTTCTTGCTTGTAAGATGACAGACAAACATAAGCATTACAAAATCAAGTGGGTTGGGTACAGGAACACACTTGGGGGAGCCTGAGTCACACACTCCTGCACATCTGGTCCGAGATTTTCACATCCGAAAGACAACAATGGACGTAAACGCCGCCGTTAAGCACACAGAATGAGGACCAACACACACTGTTCTTTCGCTCTCTGCCTTTTGTTCTTTGGTCACTAAGCCGTGCTTTTATGCATGTTCACCTTCCCACACTCTCTCCCATGATGTGTGGTTATCAAGACTGGTTAATAAGGATTCGAGGACAGGTGACTGAAATCGATCACACGATGTGTATAGTTGGCCGACGGGTCTGACTATGCATGTGTACAAGCTGACATCCTGGTTAACTGTTGGTTAGTGCTGGTGTGATCATTGTTCTTTTTCCCCCTTCGTCGCTTTGTTGCACGTCTGGCATCAGCCTATCAATCAG
The DNA here is from genome assembly GCA_016801955.1 of Conus betulinus. Taxonomy (NCBI): domain Eukaryota; kingdom Metazoa; phylum Mollusca; class Gastropoda; order Neogastropoda; family Conidae; genus Conus; species Conus betulinus. Next base: position 9,496 of record JADBJO010026739.1, on the reverse strand, counting down.
AAACAGTTCAACTTCTCCTGAATGAACAGCGCTAATGTTGCTTCCCCAACAACGGGTGTCGACCCATCACCTGCACTTTTCCCCCCATGTCATTGACATGTTTGTCTTGTTGCTGTCTTGTTTGTCTGATTCGTCTCGTCTGCAATATCTACGTTCAGTGATAAGAATAAAGCTTCAGTCCTAAACGCTCCACGGTTATATCATCAGTACAGTTACCGTTCATGTGTAAACAGATAAGCTTATTACTCTACTTCAGCTGCTCATTATGTTACTGCTATACAATTCAAACACCCACGTGCGTACGTAATGAATATTTCTTGCAAGGTCGCTATTGTCTTTGTTCGTTTAATGTCATTATTCATGACAAATCTTAAATAAATGTCAGCGAACCGCCCAGAGAAACGTGGACAAACGAGTCACAAGACAAAACACAACGCGTTGCCTTCTTCCTTGCGCTGAACACAGAAGCAATCTGAAGCGATCAAAGCTATGTGCATTTTCGTTATTTTTTTTCATTTTTGTTTCACCTGAAGAAGACCTAAGAGGTCGAAACGCGTTGTGTTTTGTCTTGTGACTCGTTTGTCCACGTTTCTCTGGGCGGTTCGCTGACATTTATTTAAGATTGTTTAGATTTCCGCCTGCAGTCGTTTCACTTTGAAACTAGTCATTATTCATGGTCCACCTCCCTTTTCCTTGATCCATAGTCGGTTTATTATGGCACACTTCTGGGCGCTGACACCCACTGTACATAATCCTACTTCTCCACCCACTGCTGTTACTCCTAACGGCACATTACGCCTCGTTGACTTCGCAATACTACTGCCAGGGCTGCTACTACTACTTCTACTACTATACGGCGCAAACGCCGCAGGACCAAGTGCTACGGTCCAGAATCTTGCCTGCCTCTGTATATAGTGTTCTATTACTCAGCATTGTATTTGAGAGTTATGCGCTTGCGACTCTCCTGCTGGTAATATATCTCCTTCGTGCCAGTTGATTGTGAACTTTATGAGACTACGTACTACAATTTTATTACTCAGCATTGTATTTGAGAGTTATGCGCTGGCGACTCTCCTGCTGCTGGTAATACATCAGGCCCATTATCAACGTTCAGATGATTTCATTTGTGCCGATCACTGCCATCTCCATCTCCTCATCCATCCTCATCCCCCCCCCCCCCCCCCCCCCATTCGTCAAGGACCATTAATCGGAATATTTGTCAAGTACTTTTGTTTCATTCAGTGTTTCGTTTATGTTGGATATTAACACGTCTTTTGAGTGTTTCAGGAACTGCTGCTGAATCAACGGACAATTTTTCTTTCTACCTCTGTCGTAAAAAAAAAAAAAAAAAAAAAAAAAAAAAAAAAAAAAAAAAAAAAAAAAAACTCGAACCCATCAACGGTCGTTCATATATTTTTCTGTACTTCTAGATGGGAGAGCTTGAAATAACACTGGTCACTATACGTAGATGCAAAACATCCAAAACAAATAACGTGATGTTCAACAGACAGGTAGGCAGGCAAGCAGGCAGACAGACAGACATACAGACAGATGGATAGATAAATAGACAGAGAGAGAGAGAGAGAGAGAGAGAGAGAGAGAGAGAGAGAGAGAGAGAGAGAGAGAGAGAGAGAGAATCGATTGGTTTTGATTGATTGATCGATAAAAGAGACATAGAGATGGATAGATGGATGGATGGAGGGAGGGAGGGAGGGATGGTTGGATGGATACAGAGAGGTGGAGTTGGGGTAAGAGAGAGGGAGGGTGGAAGAGAGAGAGACAGACAGGCAGACAGACAGACAGACAGACAGACAGACACACACACACACACACACACACACACACACACACACACACACACACACACATATATATATATATATATATATATATATATATATATATATATATATATATATAACACGTACTAGACTGACAGCTCCTGTCTGCGATGTTGTTTCCGTCAACCTCTTATTTACAGCAGCTGAGGGTTTACCTGAAGATTTCCACACATTTCCCGAAACTCTTAAAAGCCATGGAAGGAAACATTGACCACCTTGCTGCACACAGAAGAAGGAGGGGCTGACAGTCTCTGTCCACAGTCTACCTTCTCAACTGAGAGAGTGGAAGTTGTGAGTGGGACGCAAGGCGGGAGAAGAAGGGTGGGATGGGTTCGCACTCTGATATGAAGTCTGGCATGAAACTTCTGAAGAGAGATTAGAAGGAGACCAAGAAAAGTGAGGTGGTGTCCGAAAAAAAAAAAAAAAAAAAAAAAAATGTACAACCTTCAAAAGATGCTATCTTCTTTAAAACTTTCTGCCTTCGACATGACGATAATAGATGTTGGAAAATCGTAACGAATCAATACGTGCCTGCGTGCCTGCGTGAAAATGTGTGTGTGTGTGTGTGTGTGTGTGTGTGTGTGTGTGTGTGTGTGTGTGTGTGTGTGTGTGTGTGTGTGTGTGTGTGTGTGTGTGTGTGTGTGTGTGTGTGTGTGTGTGTGTGTGTGTGTGTGTAAGTAGACAGGGATATATGTATGAATATACCCCCCTTTGCAATCACCCCTCCCTCTTTTACCTAAGTACGAACGCACACAACAAAAGACAGTAGACAGAGAAATATGGTGCACAGACAGAAGGCCCCCTTTGCATTCAATCACACGCCTCTCACCAACAGTATGGCAGATGAAAACACCAAGCACACAACATCCACACACACACATGCGGTTTTGGCCACACAGAAAGAAAACAAACAAACAAATAACACAAAAAAGGAATCCAACATACCAATATGACCAAACACCAAGATCTTACATCCATCATCACATGGCCCACATCATACATGTGCACCCACGCAATGAAAACAACAAACACAATAAAGCAAAAAAGAATCCAACTATACATATATGCACACCACTTCACCCTCATCACATGGCCCCACACACATACATGTGCACACCCATTCACACACACACACAAGACACACACACACACACACACACACACACACACACACACACACACACCCACTGAAGCCCACTGAAGGCCAATAAGAAGGAACAAAGATGAGGAACTACATCACCTGGTAATCCCAGGCTGAAATATCAAACAAGGTTGATATTCCATCGAACCCAAGATACCCACGCGATGCTTTTAGCGTAACCCTCCTTCTTCCAAGCTGTATTCCTTATACTAAATGTTCTCTACTGGTGTCAGACTATCCGTTCACCCAAACTCCATCCCCAAAATATCATTCAACACTTCAATTGTTCAAGTGACACGAAAACCCAATCTTGCACTTTAAGTATCACTCAAAGTCCCTGCTGGATACTCGACACATGCACACGAAAAAAAAAAAAAAAAAACACACACACACACACACACACACACACACACACACACACACACACACACACACACACAACCAAAACGGCAATACAGTAAGCGTTTTTCAATGTCACCACGTAAAGTCGATTCACCACGCCCTCGCATCAATGTACCACCAAAAAAAAAAAAAAAAGAAAGAAACCACACACAAGACCTGCACTGAAGCGTTTGAGACGAAGAAGCTGGAATAAAGTAGTGACGAATCGAAGAGTCCGGTCCACTTCCTACCGGCACCAACTACACCACTCACCATTCACACCCGCATGATGTACCGCAAATTACACCTCGAGTGGGCCCTCGAGGTGCTTGCCTACCCCGAAGAAGAAAGAAAGACTCGAAGTTGGAGGAACTGCAACCACTGGGACTGCAGAAGACGGAGTTGGCACCCAGACCAGAACACACCCTGCCGGATCCAGGTGCGTCCCCACTCCAGGCAGAGGAATGGGCAGGGATGACAGTGGAAGCGGAGGTAAAGACCCCCCCCAACCAACCCGAGAGGCCAACCCTCACGGATTCGTTGTGCAGGAGAAAGCAAGAAAACTCGCCGGAACCTGTGAAAAAGGAAATGTCTTACTACCACAGAAGAATAAAGTTACTTGCTGCTTCACTTAAGTCAACGGCTCTGAATGTTTTCATGTTTTTTAGCATTTCATGTTGACTCAAATATAGTCCTGAGATGTACACGTCACAACCCAAAGTGCGACAGCTCATCGGAATTTTAAACCTTGATTTATACAACCAGCACCCCCTGACATCAAAACTCTCTCACCAGAAACTTTCCATCACAAATTTAAATCGACTCCATTGACTTTCCCTTTCCATCAATGGCCGTGTAACCGTTCCCTCATAACAGTGATTATACCATCCGAATTATATTCCCACGACGTCTGTCCCCATCGAAGTCTCCAAGACACCATGATTCAGTAAGATCATAAATCATTTTTATTCCAACAAACAACCGACCGTTAGTGACTACCAGTGCCAGTCACAGTTCAGGGCCTATCACCTAATAACATGCTTAATAGAATAATCAAACACATCTCCAGCGAAACAAAAACAATAGAATTGAACCTGGGTGTCCTAGTTTCCTAGCAGGCACAATCATAATCTCGCAAATGTTATCAGAAATTATCAAGCGCTAGGACAATTACCAATTACATAAGCTCGACAAGGATTTCCGAGTGCTGCTATACATTACCTTAAACATTGCCTACTGACACCACAGTGCTGAGGAACACTTTTTGGAATACTGGCGCACCCCGTCGACTAAACCAAGAACCATATATATATATATATATATATATATATATATATATATATATATATATATATATATATATATATATATATATGTGTGTGTGTGTGTGTGTGTGTGTGTGTGTGTGTGTGTGTGTGTGTGTGTGTGTGTGTGTACACACCATGAGTAGACTTCTGAGGCACAATTCCTAAGTATCTGAAACATCTTTACTATCATCTGCTGTTTCTCTTTTTTTTCATTGTGATAAACTATACTAAGTAGTCTAACCGATACTACTATTGTATTTAACATAATCATTGATTCACCTGCAATCTTTAATAATAATTAGAAAAACCATTATTAATGTAATAATCCCTAATTTACCTTTCCGCCCATCCAACCCAGTTTGGTTCCACGTTCAAACACCAAAAGTGAAACTCTACAATACGTATCTACCCGAAGTACCACCACCCGTCACCTATCGATCGATAAACCTCACACAAGCACGGACACCGCGAATGCAGTCTACCCTCTGCACCCGCCACGCGCTGCGTGACAGACTCGTCTCTGTTAATACTAAGCGTTTCGGTCCTCCGACACCAACCTACACTCTCAGAAAATAACCAATCTTTACCAAACTTGAAAACAATATTTCTGTACACCAGCGACCACTACCAAGTACAACAACATATGTCTTAGCACATCAACACCGGGGTCAGCTCTATGTTCCCTCAGCTCTATGTTCCCTCAAGTCAAGTAACAAGTCATGTCATGTCAAAGTGACCGGTGGTAAAGCAGTGGTCAGACTGACCAGTGGTCAAGCAATGGTCTAACTGACAAGTGGTCAAGCTATATGGTCAATCTGACCAGTGGTCAAGCGACTAAGTCATATTTGGCCTCTCTCTCTCTCTCTCACGTCATTTTCATTATAAACTCACGCTTGACCACTGGTCAGTTTAACCATTGCTTGACCACAGGTCATTCTGACCATTGCTTGACCACTGGTCACTCCGACCATTGCTTGACCAATGATCATTCTGACCATGTGCTTGAACACTGGTCACTCTGACCATTAGTTGACCTCTGGTCATCATGTAACTTGAATTGAGGGAACAGAGCTGAGCTGAGGGAACACAGAGGTTTGTTAGGAGAATTAGCTCTATGTTCCCTCAGCTCTATGTTCCCTCAAGTCAAGAGATATTTACGTCATGTAATATGGCATGGCATATGTCATGGCACATGGCATGATATGACATGGCATTATGACATGACATGACATAGCATGTAACTTGACTTGAGGGAACATAGAGCTGAGGAACATAGAGCTGAGGGAACATAGAGCTGAGGGAACATAGACATGCATCCTCAATACCACTGAAACTAATCCACTTATCTGCATCAATGTAGATCAGAAAACGCATTATTTTATTCCTACACCTACGGCTTTCCTTGACTTTAAGTTCAAATTCTATTTTTTTTTCCCTTCAAACTTCCGCGCATTTCAATTTCCTCACTCTCTTCTCTCCTCCCACAGAATTTTCCCCTTTGTCGAACTCACATAAAAGAAAACTTTGCGAATGAAAACAAACAAAAAATCCTCCAGTTCTGGATCACATCGAAGAACTCAAGTTTCACGAGTGTTCGTTTACACACGTAAAAACCCACTATTCCGGCGAGTCTAAGCGTTCTCCTCCTTCCCCCCTCCAAGAATTTACAGGTAAACATACCTCCGACAGGAATCACCCACTGCATGTCCACTGTCCACCTAGAAATGGACGGGCCACACTCCACAATTGTCGCTGAGGCGACCTGTAACCAGTTCGTGCGTGACAGTGTATGTGTGTATGTGTGTGTGAGTGCCTGCGTGCCTGCGTGCATGCGTGCATGCGTGTGTGTGTGTGTGTGTGTGTGTGTGTGTGTGTGTGTGTGTGTGTGTGTGTGTGTGTGTGTGTGCGTGCGTGCGTGCGTGCATGTAGGCGTGCATGTGTGTGCGCCTGAGAGAGACAGACAGACAGGCAAACTGACAGACAGACAGACAGGCAGACAGAGAGGAAAGGTTGTGGAGGGAATGCTGAATGGCGAGAGGGGGAACTTTCATTCCTTTCTTTGGCGTGGTACTTTTTGAACTGAGTGGTTTTAAAGAGAGCTCACACTGGCAACTCCAGAGACCACGATCGTCCGGTCCTGCCTCCCTCAGTGGCATGGCCCCTCGTCACTTATAAATTCTTGTTTCCTATATCACGGTCACACCAAGGTTACCCAGACACAGCCTGGCCACTTCATGTTCACTGTAAGCCATTAGTATCAAGTGATAATGAGACTGCCCACCAGATCAGACAATACCCGACCACTGGGCTGCTTAGGCAGTGTTCT
>JADBJO010026738.1:20000-22158 GCA_016801955.1 Conus betulinus | reverse complement strand
CGAAAACGATCTCTCATGTGTCCGCCGTTCATTGTGTTTCTTCTGACCTTTGCGTGCCTTCTTATGTGCGTGAAAGCCACATTAGCAGTGTCAGCAGTGTCCTATCACCACGGCTTTTCGTTTCCTTGACATAACGACTAAAGTGGTTGACCATGCTGTTCATGAGAGCTAATCGCAGTAGGAGTGCTTGTCTGCTGTGTAGGATAGGACGGAAAATTGAGCAAGTTACCGTGTTGAAGTCAGGCTGAGACCATCTATTCCAGAGCGAGGATTATAAAGCTGAGGGCTGGCTCGAAGGGCCTCTTGTCTGGTTCATAGCAAACAACAGTGAAGGTTGTTACTAAAAAACAACTAGCTGTTTAGACCCAAAATAAAGTTCACTCTAGATACCTGTCGTTGCGTCACACGGTAGTGCATCATATTTATAAAAAGACAATTGTCAGGTCATCTTCATGTTGACTTGTAGGTGAATTAACAAAAAATTTTTTTGTGTGCTATGTTACGGTTGCGATGTGAACCCCAAAAGAGTGCTTTGAAATCTTTAAAACAACATGCTGTGTAAAACCTGGTATAATTTATTTGTGATCCCACCAAACCCCAAGAATGAAAAGGTTCCCAAATAAAAAGAACTTAAGAATGATTTGTGAGTCTGTATTTTTCTGTAATTTTTCAAGTGCCACATTCTCCTCCATGCTGGCAGCAACTTCACATTCTCACTTCTTCATACATTATTGAAACATTACACCTCAAGTTAGGCATGCATTTTTCATATCCCTGCACTCATAAAACAAAGCACTTTTTCAAGGTAATGTGCTGTTTATTTGCCTTTGATTATTTAATAAAAACAAGTGTTACACTACAGTTGTTGGACATAGAGTCCGTTATCCTGTTGTGATGTGGAATCTCTAATTCTAACCAAAGGAACTTGAGACCACCTATGGATCATGGCAAATATGAGTCAAAAAACAAAGATGTTGACATTAGAAAAATTATATGTTAAAAAAAATAAAGATGATTTTGAAGTCGTCGCACTGATTAATCTATCAGTTTGAAGTCTTTTACAACATCAAGTGCGACTTGGAGACCAACAATGTAGTCGTAGTTGTTAGGGATGTTTAGTGTGCACCTAATCTTTCATCAACAGCTCTAAGCGCTCAACAAGCGATGATCAATAAACTATTTAAACATGTTATCTCACAAACAAACAAAATACACATGACTAAGGCCCCAGGAAAATCAGGAATACAGAACCAGGCGGAATGTTCCTGCTCTCTGGGTCCGAACCCTGCTTTTGTTCCCCTCATTATAGGAGTCGGTTCTACCATGCCTGACCCTTTTAGATGGGTCAGGAGGGGCGGAGAGGAGAGGAGAGAGTGTAGGTATCCAAGGCGGAGCCATGGCTGCTGAAGGATGAGAAGCTGGGCAATCTTGAGAGGTGGACCACCCCCAGCTCTGGGCCAGATAGTGAAGCGGAGAACCCTATCTTCAGAAGCTCTACATCCACACATGTGGGTTCCTCTGACCATACCATACCAACCATACCATACCATACCATACATACCATACCATACCATACCATGCCATACCGTACCATATCATACCGTATCATATCATACTATACCATGCAAACACAAAACCATACCATGCCAAACCATACTACACCACATCAAACCATACCATACCAAACCACATCGTATTTTCATCACCATACCATATCATACCAAAGAACTCTATGCAAACTGTCACAATACAAGACAACAAATCACAACAGCCTTGGTGGGAAGCAAGTTGTCATAGTATGTTGCGTTGCGTTGCGTTTTATTGTATTACATATTGTGTTGTGTTGTGTGACTGCCTTAGTTATTTAGGGGCTTGTAAGAGTTCAGATGCCTCGGTTCTATTATCAGCCCAGAAGGATCCAAGCCAGAAGTCCACGCAAGAAACAACAGCTGCGATGGCAAAGTTACGACCAATTTGGAGAGATAAAATGGTCATCCTCCAAACATTGCAGCGGTAGTGCTGTGTCTCCTCCGGTGGGTTGCCTGTTGACGACTTGACATCGACTGCTCCTGTGTTTTGGCGGTGCCGGGGCTGCGGCGGGGCTGACCGGGTTGTGGCTGTGGACGGGGTGTCAGAATGAGCGGCGTGGGTGCACTGC
>JADBJO010026738.1:0-10000 GCA_016801955.1 Conus betulinus | reverse complement strand
TTCTTTCCCAGTCTCTTTTCCAACCTTCACTGACCCCTTTGAAGAGACCGTTGGACAGTAATGTTTCTTTCGTGGTGTTAGAAACACCATCACCTATAGGCGGTGTTCTGTATAAGGCACCACAGGTGGACTGCCATAGCCACTGAAGACATGACACAGACGATTCTCATCCGGGAGACGAAAGTCGACTAGAGTCAGGCGAAAACAAACAGTGCTCTTCAAAACACGGAACTCAACGATTCCCATTTCTGACAGTGAGGGTTTAATATTCATTGTTTTCAGCGTCGGTCCTGTCATCCCGTTCCTCCGGTCCCCCTCTTTCCAACCCCATCCATGTCAAGTCATTGCCATAGTGACCGAGAACTGGTTCACAAGCACTCCTCCCTCTCCCCCTCCTCTACGCCTCACCCCACTCCCCCCACCCCCCCCACCCCACTATATGTTAATTTTAGTCGTTTGTATGCTCTTGCTTTGTCTGAAACAAACAAACAAAACACGACAGATCGAGGTTCGTTACTTAAGTGTGTGTGTGTGTGTGTGTGTGTGTGTGTGTGTGTGTGTGTGTGTGTGTGTGTGTGTGTGTGCACGATAGATCGAGGTTCGTTACTTAAGTGTGTGTGTGTGTGTGTGTGTGTGTGTGTGTGTGTGTGTGTGTGTGTGTGTGTGTGTGTGCGTGCGCGCGCGCTCGTGCGCGCGTGAATGTGTGCATGTATGCGTGCCTGTGTGCGTGTGTGTGTTTAGCGTTCATAATATAACGGCTCGGTTCTTCAACATTACTTTTCATGTTTCGACTTCCGCCTGCAGTCATTACACTTTGAATCTTGATTAACGACCAATCGTTGACTTTTCCTGGGCCAACAGGCACTACTGACCCGCTATCACTGGCGTGTGCCGATGACAGGCCGTGTAAAGGTGTTAACCAGGTGTGCAAGGACTCGAACTGCGTGTGCAAGAATGGCACCCACAACACTGGGACCAGCAAGCTGGAGTGCCAAGAAGATACGACTAAGAGCGTGACGCAAGGTGAGATGGAGGGAGGGGGAGGGGGAGGGATTAGAGAAGGGTGTGGGTGGGTGGGCTCATGGGCAGGGATGCACCTCGCATGTTCTCAGATATGCATGTGCGCAAACTCACACATACGCACGCACACGCAGACGAACACGCGCGCGCGCGCACACACACACACGCGCACACACGCACGCACACACACACACACACACACACACAGAGACACACACACACACACACACACACACGCATTCACCCACACACATACGCACACACACACACACGCACGCACGCACGCACACACGTAAAAGCACACACAGGCACACAGACACACACACAGACACACACACACTCACACACACACACACACACACACACACACACACACACACACACACGTACGCACACACCCATACACCCACACACGCACGCACGCACACACACACACACACACACACGCGCACGCGCATATATATATATTTATATATATGCGTGTATGCGTGTGTGTGTGTGTGTGTGTGTGTGTGTGTGTGTGTGTGTGTGTGTGTGTGTTCCGTTTGTTGATCCGAATACAAATCCACAGCTTTCGTGTGATCTCCAAGTTGTGCATGGCGACATATCGCCATCCTGTGCAGATCAAACATCAATCCCTTCAGTGCTGGGAAAACCCGCGTTAATCGTATTTGAATAAAACCCCATGAGGAAGTGAAACGATGCAGGCTTTCCAAAGGAAATGAAATATATCACACCTTTCCGCTGGCATCCAAAGAGATTAAAAGCGCCATACTTACTGTTAGCCGGAAGAGCTCACGAGGATAGTGAAGAAGAAAGAGAAGGGGGGACGGGGGGGGGGGGGGGGACGAATAGATGCATGGAAGTTTGAGAGAACGTTGCTGGGCTGGGGGGGGGGGGGGGGGGGGATGTTAGCTAATTAAACAACCCAAGACAGACAGTACCGACAGACTGACAGAGACCGATTTCTGATCATTGTGGTCTCTTCAGTAGCTCCCTCCATAATAACAACCTTCGCCCAAACCCCTAACCTGACTCTAACGCTAATCCTAATTTAAACCTCCTAACTTTAACCGTTTAGACCTTTTTAACTCTTAACCGTTTAGAATTTTTTTATATAATAAAAAAGAAAAAAAGAAAGAAAGAAAAAAAAAAAAACAAAGAAAGAAAGAAAGAAAAACAAACAAATAAATTAAAGCTTCTTGCTTTTTGATAATGCTCGTGAGAGTGACCTCCCTTGATCATAACATTTGCGTTCCCCAACAAACTTTGACATTTTTTCCCTGTCGCTTTCGCTTTTTGTTCCGTGGAGCTATGGTTGTCAGCGGCTAAAGAACTGCAGGCGTCAAGGCTAGCTTGCTGAATGGGACATGCACTTCCTGGTGCAGAATCTGACCATGTAATGCACAATTTCCAGACTGAAAAAACCACCGACACCAACGCTTCCAACTGCTGGGGTGCAACATCTTCTGACATAATTGGATCAGTTTGAAAAGATGGGAAGATAAGGTTAACGGAGGAAGGAAAGGAGAGGAAATGGTAGAGAGATCCACCGCGAAGGAATCCACGACAAACTGGATCAGCCTGAAAGTCAAAAAGCAATGGGCTGGGCAGTTTCTCCACTACTGTTTATTTTTGCCATTGGAGGTGACGTGTATAGAGCATGAGCATGAGCCGCATACATTCAACAGACTTTGGGAAGGGATACCAAATGCCCCCTCTAAAAGCTTTCATGGATGACACAGCAGTCCTTTTACACCAAAGAAGTTGGAAGACCAAAAATCCTGAAGCAGCGAAACAAATCAGTTGCTTCTTTGAGGATGAGTTTCAAACCAAAGAAATCAAAAGTCTTCTCCCTTTCATTCATTTTGGATTTGTAAGTATAGACTTCAATAAACTTGAAAAGAGGAATCTATTCCGCCGGACGAAAGGGACAAACAAATTACAAGACAAAACACGACGCGGTTCGACCTCTTTGGTCTTCTTCAGGCGAGATATAACAACATTCAGGACAATGAAAACGAAGAACGAGTAATCACTTAACTTCTTAAATTGGGCACAAAATGGACACTGAAATTTGAGAAGACAAGTGATTGCTCGTTCTTCGTTTCACTGTCTTGACTTTTGTTGGTCTTGCCTGAAGAAGGCCAAAGAGGTCGAAAGGCGTCGTGATTTGTCTTGTAATTTCTTTGTCTCTTTTGTTCGGCAAAATAATACACCATAATTTCTTCTTTCAAATTTGTTGGAATTTCCGCGCCTGCAGCCACCCTACTTTGAGACGAAGGGACTTCTATAATTACGTTCCTTTACATCAATTTTCCATGACTTATTTTAAGTAACTTGTTTCTTCATATCAATTATTTCCCAGTCTCTTTTCCAACCTTCACTAACCCCTTTGAGGAAACCGTTGGACAGTAATGTTTCCTTCGTGGTGTTAGAAACACCATCAACCTATAGGCGGTGTTCTGTATAAGGCACCACAGGTGGACTGCCATAGCCACTGAAGACATGACACAGACGATTCTCATCCGGGAGACGAAAGTCGACTAGTCAGGCGAAAACAAACAGTGCTCTTCAAAACACGGAACTCAACAATTCCCATTTCTGACAATGAGGGTTTAATATTCATTGTTTTCAGCGTCGGTCCTGTCATCCCGTTCCTCCGGTCCCCCTCCTCCCAACCCCATCCATGTCAAGTCATTGCCATAGTGACCGAGAGCTGGTTCACAAGCACTCCTCCCTCTCCCCCTCCTCTACGCCTCACCCCACTCACCCCACCCCACCCTACTATATGCTAATTTTAGTCGTTTGTATGCTCTTGCTTTGCCTGAAACAAACAAACAAAACACGACAGATCAAGGTTCGTTACTTAAGTGTGTGTGTGTGTGTGTGTGTGTGTGTGTGTGTGTGTGTGCGCGCACGATAGATTGAGGTTCGTTACTTAAGTAAGTGTGTGTGTGTGTGCGTGTGTTTGTGTGTGCGCGCGCGCGCGTGCATATGCGCATGTATGCGTGCCTGTGTGCGTGTGTGTGTGTTTAGCATTCATAATATAACGGCTAGGTTCTTCAACATTACTTTTCATGTTTCGACTTCCGCCTGCAGTCATTACACTTTGAATCTTGATTAACGACCAATCGTTGACTTTTCCTGGGCCAACAGGCACTACTGACCCGCTATCACCGGCGTGTGCCGATGACAGGCCGTGTAAAGGTGTTAACAGGTGTGCAAGGACTCGAACTGCGTGTGCAAGAATGGCACCCACAACACTGGACCAGCAAGCTGGAGTGCCAAGAAGATACGACTAAGAGCGTGACGCAAGGTGAGATGGAGGGAGGGGGAGGGGGAGGGATTAGAGAAGGGTGTGGGTGGGTGGGCTCATGGGCAGGGATGCGCCTCGCATGTTCTCAGATATGCATGTGCGCAAACTCACACGTACGCACACACACACACACACACACACACACACACACACACACACACACACACACACATACACGCGCGCGGGGGCGCAGACATACATTTAAATATATGCGTGTGCGTGTGTGTGTGTGTGTGTGTGTGTGTGTGTGTGTGTGTGTGTCCCGTTTGTTGATCCAAATACAAATCCACAGCTTTCGTGTGATCTCCAAGTTGTGCATGGTGACATACCGCCATCCTGTGCAGATCAAGCACCAATCCCTTCAGTGCTAGAAAACCCCCGTGTTAATCGTATTTGAATAAAACCCTATGAGGAAGTGAAACGACGCAGGCTCCAAAGGAAATAAAATATATCACACCTTTCCGCTGGCATCCAAAGAGATTAAAAGCGCCATACTTACTGTTAGCCGGAAGAGCTCAGGAGGAGAGTGAAGAAGAAGGAGATGAAGGGGGGGGGGGGGGGGGGGGGACGAAGGGAGGCATGGAAGTTCGAGAACGTTGCCGGGGGGGGGGGGGGGGGGGGGGGGGGGGGAGGGAGGGGGGGATGTTAATTAAATAAAGAGCCCAAGACAGACATTACCGACAAACTGAGACAGACCGCTCTCCGATCATTGTGGTCTCTTCAGAAGCGAGTTCCAAGGCCCCATCCCTGACGACAGAGCCCAGCTTGATTCCCTGTGGCCTGGACGCCAAGGGTGGAGGCCACAGCCAGCTGTGCCACGTGAACACGTGCGTGTGCGAGCTTGGTTCAGCCCTATACCTGGCGCCTACGACTTGGAGTGCAAACGTCGGGGGAGGGGGGGGGGGGGGGGGGGGGGGGGGAGGGGGGAGGGGGGATGGAGACTTGGAGACTGAGAGTGGGATGTTGGAGAGGTGGGGCGGATGGTGGAGGGATGGGGGTTCGGGACACACACACACACACACACACACACACACACACACACACACACACACACACACACACACACACACACACACATACACACATGTGCGCGCGCGCGCGCGCGATCTACTTAAAATCAGTATTGAGCTAACGAGACGTGAACACAAGTATGATATATTTAGCCGATGCAATGTTATCAAACGTTATTGGACACACACACACACACACACACACACACACACACACACACACACACACACACACATAACAGCAAAAAGAAACCGGTCCCGCTGCCTCAATTTCTTTTCCACGGCATCTGTTTCCGCTCGTTGTAAAAAAAAAAAGATCAGCAGTGCATTGAAATTTAAAGCATTTGGTGTTTTTTGAAATGATTGGTCAGACTTCTCATTCCACGCTCACGAAAAATCAGATTCTAAACCAGAATATGTAACACGTCTGTGAGTTCTCCAGCGTTGCAGTTTCAACATTCTTCTTCATTTAAAGGCCACACTTTGTAGTCTTCGTCTCCAAACACACACACGGTATTTCAAATCGATTAAAACCTGCAGACGAGACAGTCACATTTTAAACAGTTTCTTAAGATAATGTGAAGATAATGATGAATTTTCCTTAAAAAAAAAATATTGTTTATCCAAGTTGAATGTAAGTACTTATCTTTTAAAGTTCTCGTCATTTTAGGCTTTCCTGCTGCTGCTACTGTTGCTGCTGCTGCTGTTGTTATTGTTAGAGAAAAGTAAAGTAAAGTGATTCAGCCACATAGTGCTTAGTGCGAGTTCAGCCAGTGTAGCATGTGTGACAGGGAAAAAAAAAGTAGTCGGGCAATACTTACCTCCAGTGTATGATATAGCTCGTGGGTAAATCTACAAATAGTACCGCTGAGCTTTGATCTACGAATCAATGTTACAGTTGTCAGCCAAAAAAAATGTATCGGGCAATACTTACTTCCAGTGTATGATATAGCTCGTGGGTAAATCTACAAATAGTACCGCTGAGCTTTGATCTACGAATCAACCGTGGCTACCCTAGTGCCGTCATCAATGATGCTCTCAGTCGCACTGCAGCTAAATCCAGAACATCTACTCTGGAAACTAAACCTCCCAAAGAGACAGACAGACCCACTGCCTGCCTTCTCTTCCATCCTCACAATCTGCCCATCTGCAGGATCCTGAAGTCTAACTGGCACATAGTAGAAAATCATAAACCTGCCTTTGAGACCAAACCAATGATCACTTTCAAACGTGACAAAAACCTCAAACGACCTACTGGTGCGCTCTAAGCTGAACAAAATATCCACACCTAAGCCACCAGGTACTTTCCCCTGCTCAAAACCCAACTGCAAAATCTGCTCTCTCACCAAACCCAGACACCATCTTACATGGCCCCACGGGCTCTTTCACTATTAAACGCACTTTCTCCTGCCAGAGCCACAACATGTGTATGCCATCCACTGCCAGCTGTGTGGTAAGATCTACGTAGGTGAGACATCTCGCACACTTGAGACGCGCATCTCTGAACACCTGGCCGACATCCGCCACCACCGGCCCAAACCAGTCGCCCTACACTTCAACCATGCCCAACACAACATCAACATGTCAAAGTCTTGGCACTTTGGCAATCGAAGAGTGACAACTTGGAACGCCTTATGCAGGAATCTATCTCATTGCCAAAACTGGGCACTGTCCATCCTCATGGCATCAACGTCCAAAAGTAGTATGTACATTCTACCTCTGCAGCTCCAGTCTAAATATCCTCCACCTACACACACCCATACTACCCTACCTCCCACTGTTTACCTCAGACATAGGTTGCAGCTATCATCTTTTCCCTTTCCTACACTCTCCGAGTCTCACCATTTGCTACGTCAATCGACTTACTCCCCACTCCCCCCCCTCCCTCTGCCTAGTAATGATGTGTGTAGGGGTGTTGGTAGGTATGGCGGTTGCTGGGGGTGGAGGCGGGGTAACCAATGAACAAGGCTGACATTACTAATGGAACACACACACCACACACAACACACACACACACACACACACACACGCACACACACACACATACACACACACACACATAATAAATAGAATGCTAGCTCCTTTATCGCTGGTCGTTCCCTCTCCTTTCTTGGCGCCTTTATTTCCGCTAGTGTTACTGCACTTACCACCGCTTTAAGGGTGTGATGGGTAAGAGGGTATATTACTTAAAACCTTTATTACTTTATCACTATCATCATATCATTACCTTTACTGTTCTCTTCATCAACATCATTACATCACTACATTTAATTTACAACAACACTGATGTCATTGTTATTACCGTCAGTCATTTTCACCTTTATGCTTCTAAGCATTATGTCCTATTATCACTAATCCCATTGCCGGCCATAATTGTAGAATTAAAATAATGATAATACTTAGAAACAATAACTTAATTTTTAGAGAGAGAGATAGAGAGAGAGGGGGGGGGGGGGGAGGGGGAAGAGAGAGAGGGGAGAGAGAGAGAGAGAGAGAGAGTGTATAGGTGTGAATATGTTGCCCCCCGCCCCCCCCCCCCCCACCCCCCCCCCCCCAGTCAGTATATAAACCCATCCCCTTCTTCCCTCCACCCTCTTACCATCAACACCTTAAAGTTACATGTACCAACCCATCACTTCAGTCTCAGCCCACAATATCTTCCCACTACACACCATACTACCATATATCCCACTATTTACCTTATACATAACTTATAGCTATCTTCCTTTCCCTTCTCACCACACCCTCTCTATTTCTCACATCAGTCTATTGTTTATTCAGATACTTGTCCACTCCATTTCCCTCACTTCATTTGGTTTTCTTTTTTTTTTATTTTCATTCACTATTCTTCAACATGTACTCCTGTTCATCTTCCCTCTTTCCTATGCATATGTTGTGGAAATGTTGATAACCACACACACACATATCCACACACACACACACACACACACACACACACACACACACACTACAACCACACACACACACACACACGCACACACACTTCACCATCGCCTTAGCCTCCGGGATTGTTGCTACGGCAAACCCTGCTGTTTAAGAATCCTCTAACCCACTCTCCTTTCTCCCATACCTACTATTGACACCAAGACTGGTAGTAATCTTGTCTCTTTTTTATATATATAATATTTTGACCATTATTAGTATTCCTATCAGTAATATTATCATCATTACGACTTTGACTCGCACATATTTCCCCTCCAACAGCCTCGTTTTCATTCAACGCCTTCTTTCTTGCGCTGAACACAGAAGCGATCAAAGCTAAGTGCATTTTCGTTATTTGTTTCATGTTTGTTGCACCTGAAGAAGACCTAAGAGGTTGAAACGCGTTGTGGTTTGTCTTGTGACTCGTTTGTCCACGTTTCTCTGGGCGGTTCGCTGACATTTATTTAAGATTTGTTTAGATTTCCGCCTGCAGTCGTTTCACTTTGCAACTATATCTACGAATCAATGTTTACAGTTGTCAGCCAAAAAAAAAAAGACCAGGCAATACTTACCTCCAGTGTATGATATAGCTCGTGGGTAAAATCTACAAATAGTACCGCTGGCTTGATTACGAATCAAAGTTACAATTGTCAGCCAAAAAAAAAAGTACCGGGCAATACTTTACCTCCAGTGTATGATGATATAGCTCGTGGGTAAATCTACAAATAGTACCGCTGAGCTTTGATCTACGAATCAATGTTTACAGTTTGTCAGCCAAAAAAAAGTACCGGGCAATACTTAACTCCAAGGTATGATTATAGCTCGTGGGTAAATCTACAAATAGTACCGCTGAGCTTTGATCTACGAATCAATGTTTACAGTTTTGTCAGCCAAAAAAAAAAAAGTACCGGGCAATACTTACCTCCAGTGTATGATATAGCTCGTGGGTAAATCTACGAATAGTACCGCTGAGCTTTGATCGACGTATCAATGTTTACAGTTTGTCAGCCAAAAAAAAAAAGTACCGGGCAATACTTACCTCCAGTGTATGATATAGCTTGAGGGTAAATCTACAAATAGTACCGCTGAGCTTTGATCTACGAATTAATGTTTACAGTTTGTCAGCCAAAAAAAAAAAAAGTACCGGGCAATACTTACCTCCAGTGTATGATATAGCTCGTGGGTAAATCTACGAATAGTACCGCTGAGCTTTGATCTACGAATCAATGTTTTATATTTGTCAGCCAAAAAAAATGTATCGGGCAATACTTACCTCCAGTGTAGATATAGCTCGTGGGTAAATCCTACAAATAGTACCGCTGAGCTTTGATCTACGAATTCATGTTTAAGTTTGTCAGCCAAAAAAAAAAGTACCGGGCAATACTTACCTCCAGTGTATGATATAGCTCGTGGGTAAAACGAAATAGTACCGCTGAGCTTTGATCTACGAATCAATGTTTACAGTTGTCCTAAAAAAAAGTATCGGGCAATACTTACTTCCATAGTACGTGTTATATCGCTCGTGGGTAAACTCTACGAATAGTACCGCTGAGCTTTGATCTACGAATCAATGTTTACAGTTGTCAGCTAAAAAAAAAGTATCGGGCAATACTTACCTCCAGTGTATGATATAGCTCGTGGGGAAATCTACAAATAGTACCGCTGAGCTTTGATCTACGAATCAATGTTACCAGTTTGTCAGCCAAAA
>JADBJO010026737.1:17500-22160 GCA_016801955.1 Conus betulinus | reverse complement strand
CATAAACACACTGTAACGTTATTCTAATTACAAGCTGACAAATTCTAAATGTGGTAATGATATGCTAAACAGAAAGACAAAAAACATATAGACAGACAGACAGACAAAGGTAGGACGAGAGCGGACTGGGGAAGGGAAGATAGGAAAGAGAGTGGGAGTGGAAGTGTGCTGTTTTAATGGAGTATATAACGTGTTCAATTTGGATTCACATTGCAACATGCAGAAGAATTTGCAAATGTACATTTATTATTTTGATCAAATAATCTTCTTATTGAGATATGTAGTGGTTCTTGGAAGTGGGTTTGACATGTTAAGTATATCTTACTTTCACGACCAGTTGAAAGTGAGTTCCAGACATATGGCCCTGAATAAGGCAAGGTGTTTTATGTTGATTAATGCGTGGGAAGGGAAGACGAAGGAATTTCTGTGATCCAGAAGCAGCACTGTTTTAATCTTGTAAAAAGGGGCATTAATGTAACATGGTATTGTGTGTGTGTCGAAAGATTAAACATAAGAAAAGACATAATAATATATAAAATAATCCATCTTTTACACATAAATCTGTGTTGTGTGTGGTGTGTGTTGTGTGTGTGTGTGTGTGTGTGTGTGTGGTGTGTGAGAGAGAGAGAGAGAGAGAGAGAGGAGATGTTTTTAGATCAGTCGTAGACTGAGCTGACAGACAGACCAAAATGGACAAGAAAGAAAGAAAGGAAGAAGAAAAGAAAGAAAGAAAGAAAAGAAGAAAAGAAAGAAAAACAGGGAAAACAAGAAAAAAAAAGTAAAACTGATCAAAAGCAACTGGTTTCAAACTGCTTAAAACCACAATTTTGTAAAACACGTTTGTGCCTCCTCCTCCTCCCCCTCCCCTCCTCCCGCTCCACCGTTATCCCCTATGTCACAGCTACTGAAATGAATTAAAAGAAATAAAACAAAGACCGCACGCGTGGGGACAACATTTTTTTCATATTGATCAACCTCAGAATAAGCCACATGCCTTTTCGCACTGGGCAAGAAAAGAAAAAAAGCTTTCGATGATATTCCATCCTGATTTTCCGCGCTTTAAAAAGAAATATACAGGATCGGCTACGACATTCTCAAGTAGAAAAGCTAGTATAATGGAGGTATATGTCACGTTTTGCGTGTAGCCTCAAATGGCCAGTAACAAGCACTTTTCACCCAGCACTCCTTAAAATTCATGTTAATTCCAGTGGTTTGGTTCTAGTACCTTCCAAAAGACCGAGGCAAACAGTCCTTCCTCTCCCAGTCTCACCTCACCAAGATTGGGTCATTGTGAAAACAATGTCTGCGCCATGCTTGCATGGTGAGAGACTTTTGTTGTTTCCTCAATCTAAAAGACTGCCATTGAAGCCAGCTTAAAAGTATCTAGTGAAAGAGAGACAGAGAGGGGCGGGGGGGTGGAGCTATTGTGGGTTTATATCTGAGAATCGAACCGCCTGCTGTGTTGGCAACCTCTCTCCTTTTTAATGACTATAAGCCTTCTTATGCTAACAATGCCCCATCTCTTCAAACGTCCTCAAACCTGTATTATTCTCCATGTTATTCAATATTACTAAACGTGGTGTGCTTTATCCTAAAACTACCCATGTGGGGTCGTCAAACAGAATCTAAGACTAATATCAGCAAAGAGGGTCACATTTTAAAGACCGATTGATTGTCGAGGGGTAGTGTGACATTGTTCAGTTGGGGGCAATATCCCTTTGTTTGATCATGACAAATGGGGGCAATAAAGGAAACAAGAAAAAGAGCGAAGGAGCGGTGGCCACAAATAAGAAGTCACTCTAACATTTTCCTGGAAAACGTGGGGGTTTAACTCGCTGTTTTGTGACTTTTGAGTCAGTGAATTTTGAAGGTCAACCCAGGCCATGACGTTCAGAAGCATCCTACGGTTAAGATTAAGTTCTGATAAGGGTGGTTCGTCAGGTAATCCGTATCCGTAAATACGGAGAATAATAGAAATGAAAGCAAAGAAACGTGCAGAAAAAAAGATGACAATTAAAGGGATATAAAATGAAAAAAAAAAAAAAAAAAAGAAGAACAGAAGAAAAGGACAAGAGAGTAGGTAGATCGGACAGAATAAACAGAATAAAATTGTGGATAGTGTTACAGAAAAGAAGGAAAGATGGGGAGTGGGGTTGGGTGGGGGAGAAAACAAACGGCTAGCCTAAGAGAGAGAAAGAAAATCAGACCGAGAGAATATTTTCTTATTTCTTTTACTAATAAAAAACCGAACCAAATCATAATGTCACACACCTTTAATTGTCAATGGGTTTTCTTATTTCTTTTAAATAAAATAGACTAAAAATTCATATTGTCAGACATCTTTATTGTCAACTAGGTCACTTGAAGACACTTGAGATGGGTTGCTTCCCTGAAAACTATGTCAATATCCCAACCCCACCAACATCTTACAAAAAAAAAAGCATCCCCATCCACACCCGGTGGTGTGTGTGTGTGTGTGTGTGGTGTGTTGTGTGTGTGTGTGTGTGTGTGTGTGTGTGTGCGTGCGTGTGTGTGTGTGTGGTGTGTGTGTGTTTGTGTGTGTGTGTGTGGTGTGTGTGTGGTGTGTGGCTCGCGCACGCGCGCGCGTGCGCGCGCAGTGTGTGTACGTGTTCTGTGCGTGTGTGGTGTGTGTTGTGTGTGTGTGTGTGGTGTGTACGCGCGTACCCACACGCACACACTCTCATGTCGGTGCTTAAAGGAATATCATCGGGGAATTTAGAAGTGATCAATCAACACTAAAGCAGCTTCAAGCCTACAAGCCTACGATACCCCCAGCACAGAATGGTGTTCACCAAGAGGCAAGCATCATGTGTGCGAGGCAAACAAAGACCCCGTACAACGAAAAGAAGGTTCACAGATGGACAATGTCTGACACAGACAGCGGCGACAGACACTCTTTGAAAAGCGAAACATGGACGAGCTAATGTCAAATATTTTATTTCGCCTTAAACATATCCGATCATTTCCAAGACAAGAACTGCCGTGTAAACAAGGAAATAATATGTTGCGTGAAAATCATCCCGCTTACTTTGCCATCCTTTTCTCTTTTTCCCCCTTTTCATTAATCTGTTTGATTGCCTTGTGAGAAGTTTGTTCCTCAGTATGTGACTGTAGCATCCCTGCGATAGGATGAGACGGACAGATCTGGTCCACTGCCCGTCTGGGCTTATTTTGCAAGGGATGGAATCATTTTACTCACGTGTCGCAAAGTATGCCAGCTGACTCCACCAAATCTTTTGAATATGTATTATAAGAATCAATTTCTGCACTTGAGGGGTCTAAGATAAAGAAACGACAATCACCACAAGCATTGCTCACAATTTTGATCTGCTACGTTCCATACTCTTCTTCCCCACACTCACAATATTCGTTTTCTTCAACATTGATACGGATATAACTTTTAAAGGTTTTCGTGTGTTGTGTGTGGGTGTGTGTGTGGTGTGTGTGTGTGTGTGTGTGTGTGTGTTTCTCTTGTTTCTGAGGGGTGAGGGGATGAAGAATGAGACTGGGACTGGGACGGAGAAGCAAAAGAAAAGAGTGAATTTTCGCATGTTTTAAAACACATGATTTTCATTTCAAATGACACTGGTATCTTTTAAAGCTTGCGTTAGAGAGATGAGAAGAGGGAGGAGGAGGTGAGACACAGAGGAGAGAGAGAGAGATAGAGAGAGAGCAGAGAGAGAGAGAGAGAGAGAGAGGAGAGAGGGAGATGCAAGAGACGAGAGAGAGAGACGGAGAGAGAGAGGAGCAGACCGGGGAGAGAGACGACGAAGACACAGAAGAAGAGACAGACAGAAGAAGAAGAAGAGTAGAAGAAAGACAGACAGAAGAAAGAAGAAAGAGACGAAGAAGAATAAGAAGAAGAGAAGAGAGAGAGAGGAGAGAGAGAGAGATAGAGGAGGAGAGGAGAGAGAGAGAGAGAAGAGACAGAGAGGAGAGAGTGTGTGTGTGGGTGTGTGTGTTGTGTGTGTGTGTGTGTGTGTGTGTGTGTGGTGTGTGTGTGTGTGTGTGTGTGTGTTCTTTTTCTTCTTTCGTGCGTCTTTTTTGTTTTTGATTTGTGTATAGCACATTTGGCCACATATGTCACATCAGACCCATCGATCAGATTGAAAGCAAAGTACAGCATAAGCATTCAGAAGAGCGTAGTACTTCACCACGATGATAAAATGGACCCTGTATCAGCCTTATGGGGAAGCTCGTGGGTTACCATGGCATTGGATTCCTTCAGGAGAATGTACTATTAGGCACGGACGGAAAGAATTACTTCCCATGATCATTCTTATAAGATATGGAAACGAAAGAAAAAAATTACTGTACCGCCGAACGAACGAGACAGACAAACTACAAGATAAAATGAAAAAACGCGTCTTGACCTCCTTGGTCTTCTTCAGGCACGAAAACGACATTGAAGACAATGAAAACGAAGAACGAACAATCGCTTATCAGTGATTGTGACTGCGCCCAACCTAAGGAGATAAGCGATTGTTCTTTCTCCGTTTTCATTGTCGTCAATGTCGTTTTCTTGCCTGTAGAAGGTTGCTTCAATTTCGCCTTCAATCACTTCACTTTGAAATTAAGAAAGAAAAGGAATATACAAAATATCAATGATCATATTGCAAGAGAGTATACATCTAAGAAA
>JADBJO010026737.1:0-10000 GCA_016801955.1 Conus betulinus | reverse complement strand
TTTTGTCTTTAACTCTCCAAATATATTTGTTCAGTTCTGTTTGGTTTTTGTATTTTTCGTTGTTGAATGACTGTTTATGGTTTGCGTGTCTGGTTTTGAAGTGATTTTCAGTGATCCCTATGTATGTTCTCTTTTCATTTCTGATGTCACAGTGGCTTGGTATACAATGTTGTTATAGAGGCAACACAGCAAAGAAGGGTGAAGAAAGGAAATCCTGCAATGTACTAAAAAAACAGAACAGTGTCCCTTAAGCAACAAATGCCTCTATAACAACATTGTATACCAAGCCACTGTGACATCCGAAAATGAAAAAGAAACAAAACTATAACATATCCTGGAAAATCATAAAAAGGGCATCACCTTACAATAACATTTCAAAAAGATGCAACCTATGTTCAACAGAAAATGGTTAATACTATGCAAAAACGTAATCGTTGATGCTGTATACAAAACTGCAAAAACTAATTTTCTCATTTTATCGTGTGATTATATAAAATCAGAATTCTGTAGAAAAATCCTGGCAGCTTGTTTTTGATAGGTTATATTACAAAACTGTTTTTAAAGTTCAAAGTTGTGTACACCATTGCCACCTGTTTTCCAGTGTAACATTATGATCCATGTATTGTTTTTTTGTCATACGTAACAGAAATTTCACAAGTTTACTCCCCTTCACGTTTTGTTTATTTCTTTTTCATCAATTATTAATATCATAGTTAAACCACAGCAAATATTGAAATGAAAACCATTCAAAATGCAACTGTACACTCCTTACTATGGACGCATGCACACAAGGATAACGATCTTTTTTAAACTGTACAATAATACGGCAAAAGATGACCCAGATGAGGTTAAAAATGGCAACAATACAGAATAGATTTACGCATGCGCACTGAAAGACAAAATAAACACGTGTATTGATATAGCAGCAGTGTTGAAGAATGTAGTCATTAAACACTACATCTCTAAGATACTAACGCTTACTTTTGCGTCTTGAAGTGTGTATTTTTACACTCTCATTCTCACCTGTCATTCACCTTTTCTTTTGTGTATTTATTTTCTGTTAAGTCAGTTTGCCCTTTATTCTCGTCGTATTATTGTTAAGTCGTGTAGGTTACGTTGTAAGTTCATTTGCTGTTGTCTGTTTTCACTTTTCACACCATTTTCAAATATGCCTTATTTCATTTAAAATTGTTTTACATGTTTAGTTTTATTACTGTTATGGGTTTTGAACGTTGAATATTTCGAATTTTCTGTCCCACTTATTTTCTTTTCTGTGTGCTTTTTTTTTTTTAATTTAACGTTGTCAAAATCTGTTCGCACACAGAGTTCTTAAAATGAAACATTCAAAAATACTGCAAACAAATTGGCGCAAATATTTCTGCCTCATTATAAATATGCTACTGTAATATCTACTGGGGTATCTTTAAATGTCACAAGTTCCACAATACATAAACAAAGCAATGGCGTCAAGTGCTGCTGCTGCTGTATCTACTAAGGTGTCATCGTTATAGTGGCTACTCTGCATCAAGAAGCGCTCTTTTTTGTACTCCCCAGTTCGTAAAGAACAGGGAGTACTTTAGAATGGGAACGAAAGAAATGCTGTCTGTGCAGCTGTGTGTCCGTGGTCAAAATATGTTCCACTCGCTCCAGGCAAAACTACTGGGGCGATCTTTCTGAAAAATTTGTAGGTATGTTCATTATGGGTCAGATGATGCCCAATGTTTTAGTTTACCCGTTATAGCCGTTACTAACGGCTGTAACGGCCTGTAACGGGTTTTTTTTCTTTATGGAAAATCTCCGAAAGTACTTGGCCGATCTTTGTGAAAATTAGCAGGTATGTTCATTACGGGTCACGGATGATGCGCGATGTTTTAGTTTATCCTGTTATAGCGTTAATGGCTGTGACAGCTGTAACGTTTTTTTTTCTTCTTCATAGAATACATCAAAACGTACTAGGCCGATATTTCTGAAAATTGTAGGTATGTTCATCATGGGTCATGGATGATGCCCGATGTTTTTAGTTTGCCGTTATAGCCGTTACCAACGGCTGTAACAGCCTTAAACGGGTTTTCTTCTTTATGGAATATCTCAGAAAGTACTTGGCCGATCTTTTGTGAAAATTAGATGGTATGTTCATTATGGGTCACGGATGATGCCCAATGTTTTAGTTTACCGTTATGGCCGTTACTAAAGGCTGTAACGGCATGTAACGGTTTTTCTTCTCCATGGAATATCTTAGAAAGTACTTGGCAGATCTTTCTGAAAATTAGCAGGTGTGTTCATTATGGGTCACGGATGATGGCCGATGTTTTAGTTTACCCCGTTATAGCCATTACTAACGGCTGTAACAGCCTGTAACGGTTTTTCTTCTTTATAGAATATATCAAAAAGTACTTGGCTGATCTTTGTGATATTTAGCAGGTATGTTCATTATGGGTCACGGATGATGCCCGATGTTTTAGTTTACCCCCGTTATAGCCGTTACTAACAGCTGTAACGGCCTGGAATGGTTTTTCTTCTTTATAGAAAATCTCAGAAAGCGCTGGGCGGATCTTTCTGAAAATTTGTAGGTATTAATGCCCGATGTTTTTAGTTTTACCGTTATACCGTTACTAACGACTGTAACGGCTTGTAACGATTTTTCTTCTTTATGGAATATCTCCGAAAGTACTTGGCCGATCTTTGTGAAAATTAGCAGGTATGTTCATTATGGGTCACGATGATGCTCGATATTTTAGTTTACCCCATTATAGCCGTTGCTAACGGCTATAACAGCCCATAACAGTTTTTCTTCTTTACGTAATATCTCAGAAAGGTACGTAACCGATCTTTCTGAAAATTTGTAGGTATGTTCATTAGGGTCACGGATGATGCCGAATGTTTTAGTTTACCGTTATAGCTGTTACTAACGCTGTAACGGCCTGTAACGGGTTTTCTTCTTTATGGAGTATCTCAGAAAGTACTTAGCCGATATTTCTGAAAAACTTAATGTGGTAGGTATGTTTATTATAGGTCACAGACGATGGCTGATGTTTACCAGAATAGCCATTAAAAACGACACACCAGTCCAAGACGGTTTTTCCTTTCCCTTTATGGAATATCTCTCACGCGTATTCAGGATAAACTGAGAGTACGTTATATGCTTTGCATCTTGTTCTTCTTCATATTAAAGCTGGTAAAAACACGTTCATCTACATTGATCAAAATTATCAATCGATATTTGAATTGAGACATAATAAAGACTGAAAGAGCTTGGAACACATAAGAACAATCCAGCTAATTTTTGTACTTTGTCCCAAAAACAGATTGACTTTGTACTATGACCAAAAACAACACCAGTAACACATAAACACAACAATTAGTATTTGGGAGCCTGGCTTCTGTATCATTTGATTCATTTACAAAAAAGTAGCGCAGAACTGCTTGGGCACAAATAAGAACATACTGCTACAACGCAGTAAGTTGACGACGCCAGGAAACAGCCATCATCAACCGGAGCTGAAGAGGTTCCATATCGACATCGCCGCGCTGCACGAGACAAGACTCCCCTCCACCAGCAGCCCCAGGGAGAAGAACCACACGTTGTTTTTTGGCAAGGATTGGAGCCAGAGCAACACCAGATACTGTACTGCGTCGGATTTCGCAATGCGAAAACCCTCCTCTACCCTCAGTTGAAACACTTTCCAAATGGACAGCGCGAATCCTCTCTCATGGAAACTCTTCTGGACCAACAAACATCCTAAGCGTCTACGTCCCCCCACACTGTGCTCAACCGCCGAGGCTAAGGGTGAGTTCTATGAAGAGCTGGAAGCCAAGATCAGAGAGGTACCCACAAAGGAACACCTGTTCTTGCTCGGGGACCTTCAACGCCCGGAATGGTGCAGACACAGCTCCTGGCCACGCTGCATCGGCCGTTTCGGCATCGGCGTCGGCAAGCTGAAACGAGAACGGACAGCGGCTGCTAGAGCTTTGCTGCCTCCTTCCATGATCTCTCCCCCACAGAGCCACAACACCGAATACCTTGGAGGCACCACTGATCCAGCCCCTGGCATCAGCTGGACTTCGTGATCACCCGAGGACCCTTGCTCAACCATGTGTTCGTCAACTGCAGCTTCCAGAGTGCTGACTGCGACACTGTGACAATCATGACCAATCCCTGGTCGGCAGCAAGGTGCATCTTCGGCCCATCGAATCCACCCGCTCCAAGCAGAAGGGACGTCTTCGGATCAACACAGCCATGACGTCAGTGCCTGAACTGCGCGAAAGCTTCGCCAGAACCATTGACAAGGCCCCGTAAAAGACTGGCCGACAGACAGCGCTTCATCACGGGTGGAACCACATCTGTGATGCCCACCTACCACATGCCTGGACACTTACAGGAAGAGAAGAGACAGAGTGACGACTGATTCGAAGCAGGAATCGTGGAGATGAAGCCTGCCATGCTGCTAGCGAGCCGCAACTCGTCAATCACAGGAGAGAGTCCTCAAAGAAGACGCAAGCTGCACTCTGTAAAGCTCGCAGCAACTACCACCAGATCGCCTGTAGATACGCCAGTGAATACTGGCTGAACCTTTGCCACGGCATCCAGATCTCTCCGCCGAATGCGATAACATCTGCGTCATATACGAAGACATGAAGAAAGCGTTCAGATCCCCTAGTGCCATCAAGATCGCTGTTCTTAAATCTAAGACTGGGGATGTCATCACGGACCACAGCAAACAATGGAAAGATGGACAGAGCACTACAAGGAGCTGTAGTTCAGGGAGAACTTCGGTCATCCACACAGCCATCGAGAACTCTCCCCTCCCCACCCCCATCCACCACCACCCTTGCCTGCCATAGAGGAGCCCTATCCACCATTGACGCAAGGCATTCGACTCGCTGGCCCGTGGTAGAGAGCTCCGGATAGGGACGGCATTTCCGACAGAAGTCATCAAGGCTGGCAAGGAGAGTTTTCTCCCCAGTCAGCTCCATGAGCTTTGATGCAGTGT
The DNA here is from genome assembly GCA_016801955.1 of Conus betulinus. NCBI lineage: Eukaryota > Metazoa > Mollusca > Gastropoda > Neogastropoda > Conidae > Conus > Conus betulinus. The sequence goes on along the minus strand of JADBJO010026737.1, from coordinate 5,009 downwards.
TGGGAGGAAGGGACCGTACCCCAGGACATGCGTGATGCAAAACATCATAACGCTATAGGAGAAGAGAGAAGTACCGCGAGCAGAGATGACCTTGTACATGCCTTCATCAACCACACCAAGGGAGCAGCAGCGATGACCCTAGACGGGTCATCACTGTTGCTCCCTTGGTCAGGTCGATGAAGAGAGTCTGAGTTGCAAATCCATGCTAACGTCAAACACCAGATGAAAGTGCCGATCAAGCCTTCGTGCTGAGCACTCTTCTCTACGGAAGCGAAACATGAACCCTGTACTCTTGACAAGACGCGGACTGAACGCCTCCCACCTGCGCTGCCTCAGGAGACTCCAGGGCTTCACTTGGCAGGACCGCATCACCAACAAGGAAGTGCTGGCCCCAGGTAGGGATGCCTTTGTATGCTCGCCATGCTGACACAGACACGCCTGCACTGGCTTGGCTACATCCGGGCACATGGGCAACGGCCGGACATCCCAAAGTACATACTGAATAGCGAGCTGGCTACACAAGAGCAGCCCGCCCTACGCTACAAGGGTGTATAGCAAGTGCGACCTGACGGCGGACAGCATCGACCCAGCAGACCTGGAGACAGCAGCTTTAGACCGAGTCAGCTGGTGGTTCACCATCAGCGCCGGCATCAGTGAAGCAGAGCAGAGGAAAAAGAGGCCCAGTGAGAAGACCGGAGGGCCGCAGACGGCAAACAATTGTATCAGGCACTCACAGACCCTCATGACCAAGACTTCACCTGCAGCAACTGTAACAGTCTGCCGCTCAAGGATCGGGCTCTTCAGCCACACCATGTGCTGCAACTCCACATCTGACTTATCCACGGCGCGCAACACCATTGTATTTTAGAGCCCAGACAGGTATTAACTACAACGAAGAAGTCATGAAAAATATGAAAATCAAACGCTTTTCTCAAATCAGTGTGGATGAGAAAATAAATTCTAATTCTCCTTCCTTCTTCATCCGTGGTATTCCTATAAATGATATATGTACAAATTACATAAATATTTGTGCATGGACTACAAGACCTTCCCTGACTGCACCTGCATTTCATACCGGGGTTATATGATGATTTGTCTCCTACCCTTCGTTGGCTGCTTTGGGCGAATTCTTCTTGGATTCTGAAATAAAAGGCCTCAGAGCAGGTGATATGATGGTTCTGTCTTCAAGATGGATTAAGATGGCAACTCACATGCTGCAAATTGAAGGATTCGCTTTGTCGCTTCTCTCTCAGTTTCTTTTTTCTCCTCGCCCCCCCCTCCCTCCCCCCCCCCCCTCCCCCCGTATTCCATCCCTGTCCTCCTCCCCCGCCCCTTTACTTTCTCATTTTTTCTTTGGTTACCTCTTTGCTGTACACAATCAGGCGGTGCCTCTCTGACGAGTCCGATGCAGCAGACGACAGGGCCTCGGAGCAAGCAATATGGATAGTTGCTATCTTCAGATGGTTTCAATGGTCCCTGTATGCTGCTAGTGAAGATTCCTGTCTCTATGTTTCTGATTTTTTCATTCTAATTTTCTCTATTTTCCTTCGTCCCATCTTATCTTTTTAAATCTTTGCTATATATAATTCGCTTTTGGAGGTAGTCAGCAGCCAAGATATCCTCGCCCATCATGCCTTCTTCCCCGTCATCAGCAACGGGTCTGTTCGTCTCCTGGGTGGGAGGGGGGATGGCAGCCGCTGGTGCTGGCGGTTTGGGTGGCATCGAAGTATGGGATCTTGACCATGGGGGGTGATCAGGGGGGCGACGTAAGGGGGTGGTGGCGATGGCTCCCCACGGTTCTTGGTACTGGGGGAGCTCAGCTGCATCCGTCCTATTGAGCGTATGGATGGGAAGAAACGTTACGCTATTTAGCTCTTTAGTTAGTTCGTAGCTGACTATGTTAGGTGAAGGGTGACTGGGGTAGCAAGTGATAGAGTTGAATTTCTCTCTTCCTTTTTAAATTTTTTTTTATAAGGATACGAAATGAATAAAAGAGCTCGTCAATAAGTGAGTGAGTGAGTGACTAAGTTGAACTGCTTAGTATGTCAAATTTCCCCCCAAATGGTATATGTCGCTTTTTTACGCCCGTTCATTCGATTGCTTGTTCAAAACACGAGATAGCCATGTATGCAGTCAGACTTGTATGTTATTCTAAAAACAGTTTCAAGAACGGATAGAACAAAAATCTCTCAAGAAAATGCCACGCTTAATTCGTGAGTAATGATTCAACTGTTGATCTCATGAACTTTGACTGTTTACATGCAAATGTATGCTGCTGTAAATAAGGTGATTGTGGGAGGTCTAAAAGATGAAAGTGGGGGAGGTATGAAGGGACGGGGAGGGGGAAGGACTACTACTACTACTACTACTACTACTACTACTACTACTACTACTACTATTGCTACTTTTACTACGACTACAACCAACCACCATCACCATCAGTATCTGCTTCTACTCCTCCTTCTCCTCCTCCTTCTTTTCCTTCATCATCATCATCATCATCATCAATCATCATCATCATCATCATCATCATCACCGCCGCTGTCGTCGTCATCATCATCATCTTCTTCCTCTTCTTCTTCTTCTTCTTTTTCTTCTTCTTCTTCTTGATCGTTCCTCCTGTTTCCTCCCACTCAGCCATTTTCTTTTCTCCTTCTTTTTTTCTGTATATTCTTCTTCGTCATCCTCTCCTTTTTATATCCTGTGTTCGTTCTTTGTTGAACAAGATGTCTTTTGTATGTATTGATTATGTGTATGTCAGATGTTGAATCAATTCAGTCATTATACATTACCCCTCCCCCTTTCTTATCAAGACCACTGAAACCAAACTACATACTTACCGCCCTCTCGCCATTACGGTTTAGGTTACCATCATCATTACATACACTATTGCATGAATCATTGCTATTATTTTCTATCTCGCTATCATCATCAACCGTGTCATCCTCTCCCAACTGATGTCCTTAACCCCATCCCCCTCCTCCCTTACCCCGCCGCCGTTATTATACCCTGTCATTATGATTGTAATACCCACGCGCTATCATCGTCATCATCATCATACATGCCTTCATCACGCCGCTACCTCTGTCATCATTATGATCGTTGTGGTCGTCGTACCTTTCCTGCCCAGGGTTTGGCTGGTCGTGGTCAGGGAGTGGAGAGGTCGCGTGTACTCCATCACCACCCTCTGGCCCCTTGGGGTCTGGGGGGCGCGGCATGCCGGGGGCAGGGGAAGAGGGGGCCTCTATCTCCCCCTCTACCATGCACACACCCACCATCTCCTCCTACTCCTCCTCCTCTCCTCCTCTCCCTGCTCCTCTTCCCATCGTGCTTTGCGCGAAGTAGGCGAAACTCTTATCTGTGACCGCGCTCTTCAAAGAGAGAGCATCTGGGTCTACTGCCGAGTGTCGCTTCCGCCGTTCCTCTGAAAGAATGGAGATGTGGGTTCTTAAATACACAGCCATCAGCTAAGGCGATTTCTGAGGAATCATCGGGGAGCACGCAACGCTTACAATTGTTCAAGGGGCGACTACCACATGTTGAGCTAGAACCAGCAAAGCGTCTTGGCTGGGACCCCGCACCGGAAACAACAGACTGCACTATCGTATGCTCTGGACGTTGAGACAAGTGCCGTATCGAACCCAGTCCATGGAAACAAGAAGACCAGGCTGTGGAGCATGTTCTCTCTGGAGACACTGTCTCTCTGAACCAACAACACAACATGGATGGCTAACCAGCCGCCGTGGCGAAGTCGTTAGCGTCGCAGATTCCCGGACGGGAGGTCGTGGGTTCGATTCCCGTCAGAGTCTTGTGGAATTTTTCTTGCCCTGACCGGCTCCTACCCGGAGCTGGGTTTACTACAAAAAGACTGGGACCACACAGTCGAGTTTCTTCCATTTAATGGATGCATGTTTGAGAGTGTTGTTCAAATTTGCTGAATAACACTGCAGGTGTCTGTATCTCTTGGGCCTGGTTGACACCGGGGTTATACTGGAGTACAACCCTGTCATGCAGCGTCGGACAGAAATGGAAATTCATAGCATGTCTTCGTCATCCTCATCTTCATCGATCAGCATGAAAAAAGTCTCAAATTCTGTGGTACTTGATTCCTGCTCTCATGGTGACCTCAGTTTCGATGTCCTCTCCACGTCTGTGGTCTTAGTTCTGACGGGGCCACTGGTAGCGGCGAGTTCATGAGAGCTGTCGTGGGACAGACATGGTGGTGCCCTCTGGAGGGAGAGCTCATTCACACCAGCTACGAGACCAAGCAATGATTGTCGTCAGCAGGGGTTTAGTAGGTGGTGTCCTGAGTATGCTGGATCAGAACAGGCACCGCTGAACACCAGCGAAGTGACTCAACAGCAGTACAGCGTGTCCACTTGATGACTTGCCATAGACTGCTCGCTGTGGATTGCTGGTGCCGCGGGACTGTGGTCGGCAGAAATGGGCCGTAGCCGCGGATGTGGGGGGGGGGGGGGGGATAGGGGGGAGAGGATCAGAATGAGCGGGGCGGTTGCAATGTCACTGAGGTGGCACAAAGGATGGAAAAGCAACACACACACACACACACACACACACACACACACACACACACACACACACACACACATGAATGGCCACCAACCACTGAAAACCATGCTCTGCAGCCACCTGCAGGAGGCAGAAGAAACACTTCAATTCACCACTCGAACTGGACTGAGTGTCTAGCCAGCCAAACGACAGGAAGATTTATTCGGCCAGTGTTGACTAACTCGAAATTCTATAATTAGACCGAAGAGAGTGGGTGGGTGAGGATGAGGTGTGAGGGTGGGGTGGGGGGGGGTGTAGGGGGGGGGTGCTGGGCCAAAATGGAGGGACAGGGAGAGAGAAGCAGGTTTGAAGAAATATGCTTAACGACAATGGAATCTGGAAACTAGCGTGTATTAAAACAGACTTAAGAACTAAAACGTTTTTTTTTCTGTATGAAGTCTATGTGAAAAAGACTGATAGCACATTAAAGCATTAGAAGT
>JADBJO010026736.1:10000-22161 GCA_016801955.1 Conus betulinus | reverse complement strand
AAGATACAAACGAACAGGACAACACCGAAAATGAACGAGCAACCCCAACTTTATTACAGGTCACTTCCGGCCCTGCAAGGTAGGCGTCGTTTCTTCTTTGTTGAGTTATGTAGTTTTTTATTTTATGTTAGTTATTCAGTCTACTTAGTTCTGTGTGCTATGTGTGTCATGGTCGCTGGGCCCGATGATGATTCCGTGTCGTACACAGCATTCGTTTGGAGTTATGCTTCATCGTTTATGTGAGTCAATGTAGCAAGACCTATCCTACGTGGCGGTAATTTAAATATTGCTTACTGTTCCCCTGCCTCGTTAACATTTCTGTCTTGTATTTTGGTTTAGTTTTTTTTACGTGAGGCACATATTTTGGTTCTTATCAGAAGAAAAAAAAAGGAGCTTGGGATTGTATAGGATTCTGAAACGTCAAAAATCAAACAAAGAAACAACCAGCCAGTCAGCCAGCCAATCAGTCAGCCAACCAACCAAGCAAACCAACCAACAACGCCAAAAAAAAAAATATAAACAAACAAACAAAAATAACGTATCTTCAACATTCTCAAGGCGCCTTTTTTTTTTTTTTTTTTTTTTTAGCAAGGACCAGAACGGTTTGCGCAAAACATCGCTGCTCTCGCGGTACGTTGTCCTGATCCATCATCTACTTATTTTTTTCTTTCAAAATATACACAACATAGAGGGCAAAACACAACAAACACAACAACAAAACATCTAAAACCAACAACTAACAGAAAACACGGCAAAACACACACTAAAAGGGCATAGCGTGTGGTGTCACTGTGATAGGGGACAGAGCAGTGAGCGTGTGGCTCTGGCAGCTTGACAGAGCAGTTGAGCGTGGTGGCTCTGTGCAGCTGACAGGGCGTGTGGCCTCTGTGAGCGTGTGGCTCTGTGAGCTTGACAGGGCAGTTGCTCTCTTGATGCAGCGTGAGGGCAGTGAGCTCTGTGCTCTGTGCTGTGTATGACCGTGTGCGGCCAAGGTACTGGTTGGCCGTGGCTGCACATTGCCGTCACAGACTAGTAGGACTCTGTCAGGGCCCGTGCCAACCAAACACCACCTCCCTCCCAACTGGACCCACTGCAGCGACTAGGGTGTGAACCCAACCCTCGTGGTTTGTCTTGTTGGCTGTTTGTCTGTCTGTCCTGTCTCTGTCTGTCTGTCTGTCTCTGTCCTGTGTCGGTCGGTCTGTCTGTGGTCTTCTCTGTCTGTCTCTGTCTGACTGTTCTGTCTGTCAGTCTGTCTGTCTTCTCTGTCGGTCCTGTCTGTCTCTGTCTGTCTGTCTGTCTCTGTCTGACTAGTCTGCTGTCTGTCCTCTGTCTGTCTCTGTCTCTGTCTGTCTGCTCTCTGTCTGTCTGTTTGCTGTGTCTGTCTGTCTGTCTGTCTGTCTGTGTCTGTCTGTCTGTCTCCTCTGTCTGTCTGCCCTGGGTCTCTCTTCGTGCCTCTCCATCTCTCTCTCTCTCTCTCCTCTCTCTCTCTCTCTCTCCTCTCGGGTTTCTCTGATGTGAACCTACCTCTGTCTCTGTCTTGGAGAGAGAGACAGAGAGAGACAAGAGACCCAGAGAGACAAGGGAGAGACAGAGACAGAGAGGCAGATTGACAAACAGAGAGAGAGAGAGAGACAACACAAGGACAGACAGACAGAGACAGAGAGAGACAGAGATGTCGGAAGCGTGAAAGGGTAACGGCGAGACGACACTATACAGATATAAAACATTGCACTTTGTCCTATTACATTTTCGCATCGTTGGGGGCATCAACGAAAGGAGAGGGGCGGGGTGAGTGAGGCTCAAAGAAAGGGGAAAGGGGAAGGTGGGTGGAGGTGCTGTTAAGGACAATAGCATTAGCACAGGACATATATGCGCATGATTTTTCCTGACTAGGACTTTTTTGTTTTGAAACTCCTTTTTTTTTCACCGTTAATCAGATCAGATCAGACGCAGGGAAGGCGGAGATTGTTGTTTACTTGCTAATTCAGTTTCAACGCCATCTGTAGCATACATAATATTAATTTCTATTATCATATATTATAATTGTTATTATGAGTATGATTATTTATATTATATTGCGCCTATCCCCGGCTAGAGATCAAGCTCTAAGCGCTTTACAATGCACACTCGTTTGTACAACGGGCTGCCTACCTGGTTAGTGCCGACTGAAGAGCTGCCAGCTGGCGCTTCATTCAGTCGTTTCCGTGTCATCCAGTCAATATCGTTCAATATAATTTATTCAGTTTCCTTACTTCCTCCCTTCTTCTCTCCCATTTCTCACGCAGGGTGCATGCAAGTGTGTTAAAGTGACATCCATACCAACGGCCCAAACTGGCCTTCTCTTCCGAAAGTTGGTGACGGGGGATTTTCACATGTGTTCATGATATGCGTGCGTTCACACACGGAACCTCGGTTTATAGTCTCGTTCGAAAGGACTGTATGGGAAATGGAGTCAGAACCAATGTTAACTCCGATAACATTACCTCCAAAACAATAGATGAACACGAAGACCATCCTCATGTTTGAGATTGTTTTTTATGCATTCTTATTTACCACATACTACATGCGCGCATATACGAAAGATGATGCTGCCTGCAAAACTCCAGTTTCCGTTACGGTAAGCTATCATATTACACATTGCAAAGCAATGGAACACTTTAGGCCTACTTTTGCCTAACGTATACCACCTCGACCTGAAGCAATTCATCAGCGTTAAATTTCACCGGCGACAAACCTTCCAACGACTTTGGTGACTGATGACTAAACCCGATTGGTCGCCGCTGACAATTTCCGTTTCAGCGACAATATTTTGAGTGACGAGGCTGCCAAAATTGTCGCCGCCAGGGACAATGTGAGCAGGCAACAAATGATTGTAACACACCGCCATAAATTGTCGCCGGGGACAATTTGAGCAGGCAAGAAATCAGGATGTCACACACCGCCATAAAATCGTTGTCCCGAACATGAGGAGCCCGACAGGTTGTGAACGGTGTTCACGATCCAGGTCATCTCCGGGTCAGGAGTGTCTTTTTAGTTCGATGTGTGTTTCATTAAAAGAAAAGGGGTGTGGGAGAGGTGAAGGGGGTGGGGGTGGGGGGGGGGGGGGGGGGAGGGGAGGCAAGGAGGGATAGGAAGAAACACAGGAACTCTCTGTCTCTGTCTCTCCCGTCCCTCCCTCCCTCCCCTCCCTCTCTCTCTCTCTCTCGGGGGGGGAGGTCTCCTCTCTTTCCTCGTGTGTGTCGGTGTGGTGTGTGTGTGTGTGTGCTTCTCCTCTTCGCTCTCTCTCTCTCTCTCTCTCTCTCCCCTCCCCCCCCCCCCCCCCCCCCCCCTCCCCCCCCCCCCCCCCGCCCCCCCCCCAACCCCCCCCCCGCATTTATGCAAATTTTGAAATGCTTGCCCAGACAGTTTACTCATGAGGGCAAGTTCAAGAATAATATTTAATGTTTTCGTTTTCTCGTTTACAAAAAAAAGAACAGTTTAAGGAATCTTCAGTGCCGTTTATTGCCAGCATTCTATTGATAATTCTAACCTGAAACCATCTGAATTTAATATCTGTGTCTGTCGGATTTTTCTGGAAAGTGTTAGCCCACACACAACATCCTTCGTAAACTTTCATTTCATTTGTTGGCAAAAAGTTGGCTCTGGGGTGTTTTGATTCAGATCCCCTTAATCATAATAAGTGAGGCACCCCTTGAAACCTGAACACATCACCAGTAGGTATCAGTTTACCCTGACCTCACCTTCTTCACAATAGTTGTATTTCCACTCTAACTTCTCTTGAATACCTTTTCATAGCACTGATATAGCAGGTATATGTCGCAAAATCTGTATTGATGTTATAATTATTAACACACAGGGCTGGGAACTAATAAGAAATTTTTTTATCTGAAAGATTCCGTACACAGAATACATAATTTGCGATCCAATTGAAAAAAAAAAAAAAACACACACACACACACACCTAGATCTGCCCCCAATTCTCAGATTTTGTGTTGGAAACCAAAAGCTCTGAAGAGAGTTTCTTGTGCAGTTTTGACACAAACAATCTTACCTTTCTTTATATACTTTGAATACATCTCCCCAAAAAAGTTATTTAATTCATTATACCCTGACTGATCAGCACCTAATTTAGAAATAATTTCTGCTTTGTAATGTGACGAAAAGCGTACGTACTGTCTTCCACCTATGATTACTTGATAAAAGTTAACGAATCCAACTTAACTTCAGTGCATTTATTTGTTTCCATATGCTTGATATTCCTATTCCCACATGTTGTATATTTTTCACAGACGTTTTCCGATCAATTTGTCTTTTTTTTTTTTTTAACCCCATACAGACTTAGATGCAAATTTCTGAATTTCATCAATTGTGTAGTCTGGTGGTTTCGATAATAACATCCTTAGATGGATAAGTTTTGATAAAGATCATAGATTCAAGTACTGCTACTCTGCCGAGCGGTGTTATCTGCCTCTTTGGCCAAGTTTTGTACTGTGTTCTTATTTCTGCAAATCATTTTTCAAGATTCATGATTTCGCAAATTTTTTTAAGTGTCACTTGTAAACCAAATACCCAAAATGTTGAGTTTTAGGATGGCTCCATTTTTAATCTAAAATGTGGTATACATCTAACCGGCGAGTTTTCGCTTACTCGTAACCATATTGCCTCTGTTTCTTTTCCGCATTAGTAAAAGTCAGACACTCTTCCTATGCCTTTCATTTGTTTAATCCATGAGTTGGGGTAACATTTCACACAACAATTACAAATGGACATATCGGTGAGCCTGGAATTGACCTTGGTGGATCCTCTCTCCACAAAGAACAAACCGGACTAGCTTCCATTCACCTGAAAACAGTTTGACTTGAACATTTGTGTAGAATGTGGTATTCGAGGACAGAAAACTTTGGACCCACACAAGCCGCAAGGCATGTCATCGTTCAAACATGAAATCACTAAGCTTTACGCTGTCAAAACGCCCTTTTCACCAGTCTACTAGCACTACCCCACCGCATCCCCCCGTCTGGTCTCGACCGTGTTTCGTTTGTACTTTCGTTGTTATCTAGATGGCTACACATTATATATCAAGACAGCGTCATAAGTAAGATGGAATGATATGTCCCCCACCATTTCTGTCTTGGAATATAAAACCACAGTATGGACTCCTCACTGATGATAGAGGGAAAAGCACCACAGTTTAGTTTCGCCCTTACGTCCGATTAAGCTACCATGTTAGATCTTATATTTTCTTTCTACACCCCCCCACCAGTATTCAAACCAGCGGAAGGAATGGGTCTCCAAAATATTAATTCGGTCTGTGACGCTTGTCCGCCCCCGTTTGGAAACCGCCATTGCAATTCATGCTTCGTTTTGCGCACGTGAAGATAGTTCATTTCTACGCCGTCACATCACACATTAGACCGCTCTTACGACGTCCACCCCCCCCACATGGCACCACCACCCCAGGCCTCTCGCTAGCCAAACCCCCGCAGTTCTTTTAATTTTGCCTAGGTGAAGCCGTTTGTGGCTGCGCCACACCCGCGACCCTTGGCACATGTGGACCCCCCTTATGTTGAAACGCCCACCCGACCCATACCCCCCCCAACACCAGCCGCTCATCTCCCAGAACCGCACCCCCCCCGCCTCTCCACCCCCCCAGAAGTTTCCTGCCACCCCCCCCACCGCTTTCAGGTAATGTTGTATACTAGATCTAGGAACTTTCCCAGGAACCGAATGAACGCACCCCATTCCTCCCCTTCCACACGACATGACCCCACAGGCTACACCCCCTTTTCGCCATAACCCCCCAACTTTTCTAACCCCCCATCTACTGGGCATTTCCCATCCCCAATCCCCATCCCCCTCCCCCCCCCCATCTAACCACGAATCAACAAGCCACCACACGTGGATCCCCTACATATCCCCAACGCGCGTAAGATTAATATTTTTGCAAAAACGTATCTTAAGGGTCTCCGCCCTTAGCAAGTCCACAAAAAGTCAGTTTTATTTTTTCCGCTTTCGGCTAATAATATCTGCCTTCTTTAATGCCCCCCCCAGCAACCAGCATAACACACCCTTCATCCTTCAATAGGATTTTCCCAAAGGTGGTGATCAATATCTTGTCCATAGCGTTCAAGTGGTTCAAGTCTTTCTTGCTCAGATTGTACCGTTTAACATCTCAAGTAAATAGATATCACTTTAAAAGATGTTTCTGTTTGTCTGTGTCCTCCCTGTTGTCTTATCGTTGCGTTATGATAGCTAGTTCGTGCGTTCATGATTTATGTTTTGCCTCTAATTTTTATAAGCAGTGTATCTATTAAAAAAAAAAGTTGATCGAATAATAACAAACTGGATATATGATTTAGGAATCTGGGCGACAATAGGTATAGAGCTGCATATTGCTCAGCGACCCTCTTTGGTGAATTACCCGGTTTACTTCTTCTATATATTAGTTGTCTTTTAATAATGAACTGTTTGAATTTCCATACAGGATGTCTCTTTATCTCTCTGCCTGTTCTTAAAGTTACGCGTAAATAAAGGACGTGGTCGTCAGCCCGCATATCGATATCCGTGGGTTATAGGATAGATTAACGAATTGGTTATATGATTACACAACAAATCGGAAAAAATAAGAAAAATCTAAACGACTTTGCTGGACACTAGGTGATTTCTTCTCGATGTATAACTCACGTAGTTCAGGAGAGTTAATTCACCGCCAGGATGTCAGTTTTTTACAATCTAGGTGTTCCGTTCACGTTTTTTCTGCCTGTTAATGTTGTGCTTTGATTATCGTCATTCGTGTATATAATTTGTAACACAGTCCAAACACAAATCACGGACCAAATTCCAGTCACCTCGGATCATGACATTTTCAGCTCCAAAACTTCTTTAACATGTTCCCTCCAACTCTACATTGAACCCCCCCAGTCAGGGGAGGCTCATTACGGTTGCGGTGCGTGACTACCTCGCTCTCCGCGACATTCTGTATACCATCTCTTTTCAACCTGACCCACAAAAAGATCATTCTAGCGGTGTGTTCAACAAGAAGTCAAAAAATTAGTCACAATCCCATAATATTTCCGCCGTGCGCTAGGAATGTGAATTGTGAGGACAGCTTTCCCCCAAAATGAAAAGCCATTCAAACCCCATTTGCCACGATATGATTGTTTGCCCAATTGGGAAATAGGCTTCGCCCTCCTGGAATGGAAATCGTGGGACGCAAAACCCCGAAAAAAAAAACGCCATCTCATAATTTTGTGGATTGAACCATTTGGAGACGATATGATTTTCGATTTTTAGCTTTGAAATGAGAATACTGCAAAAAATATACTCGAAGGGATATGATTTCTTCTTGAATAATTTAAAAAATCCCCATCTCTTGCTTTGGTGTGATTGACCGGACCATGACAATTTAGGGATGGATGCAATGGTTATTTGGCCTGCCTCATTTTGTGACCGGAATTTAGGTATGGGTCTTACCAACTTTTGACACATTACCATACTGACATATAAACTTTAAACCAAAATGAACAATTAAAAGTCATTCATAGAATCACATTTGAGTCGGAAACAACAGTTGCTCCGCCAAAAAGACATTTTTAGAAAACTGACACGTTTACACTGACGCTTGACGTTTACGCTGAAAAGAAAGAAAGAATGCATAAGACATGTACACACACACACACACCACACACACACACACACACACACACACACACACACAACACACTCACACACACACACACACACACACACACACACACACACACACCACAGACACACACACACACGCACGCACACATACGCGTATAAAAACATAATGAATGAAAGTCTCTGGGTTAGATCAGTCGCGGGCAGAGATAAAAGAAACAAACGGAGATTAAACATTCTGTTTTTTTTTTTTCTTTTTGTTTTGTTTTTTCCTCAATTCAGTTGAAACTCGTGCTCACACACTTGCAAGGAGACCAGAGAGAGAGAGAGGAGAGAGAGAGAGAGGGGGGGCAATGACATCATGGAATTTTTTAACTCCCAGTACTGGCATTGAAGATCGTCGAACTAATCCACTGTCATCCATTACAAAAAGGCCTACACACGTAACTCTTGTCTTTTACTTTATCGTTTCACAACACACACACACACACACACACACACCACACACACAAGAAGAAAACGTCGTCTAACTTGAGCTCAGATGGTCAGTGGCAGTGAACCGTTCAGGTGACCCCAGTGTACTGACCGTTCTGTCTGCATACACGTGGTTGCTGAGATGCATCGCTTTTATCTATGCGTGACGTAAGGTTGGACCAGCCCAGTGTGCATTGGGTTGTGTAAATGTTACAGATCAGCTGCCGTGTCGTTCGGTAGAGCTAAACCATCTGCGATGTTCTCTCTCTCTCTCTCTCTCTCTCTCTCTCTCTCTCTCTCTCTCTCCGTCTCTCTCTATGACATACACACGCACACACACCGCACATACAGACACAGAAATACCAGACAGGCACACACACACACACACACACACCACACACACACACACACACACACACACACACACACACACACACACTCGAGATCATGGCCTCAAATATTTTCCAGAAAGTAACGATGCATAAGATAACACTATCGCCATGTGACATGGGCATATTGAAGGAATGCACCAACATCCCCAGCAGCCACGAATCCCCCGTTCCACCCGTGTCAGGTGACAGCAGGCAGGCATACAGTAAAAAACCAACTGTGCAATGCAATGATTCTAAGTCTTCATCTGCACTCTCGCGTGTGCAAGTAGTACGTGCGTGCGTGCGTGCGTGTGTGTGTGTGTGTGTGTGGTGTGTGTGTGTGTGTGTGTGTGTGTGTGTGTGTGTGTGCAAACACGCACTGAACAACACACCACACACACACACACACACACACACACACACACACACACATTCACACAATTACTCTCTCTCTCTCTCTCTCTCTCTCTCTTCTCTCTCTGTCACACACACACACACACACACACACACACACACACACACACACACAACACAATTACACACAATTACATACACACACACACACACACACACACACACACACACACACACACGCACACACGCGCGCGCGCGCGCACGCACACGTACACACACACACACACACACACACACACACACACACACACACACACTCACACTCACACACACACACACACGCGCGCGCGCGCGCGCGCGGATATTATGGACACATAGTTGGGCATTAAAAAGAAGAAGAAAGAAGAAGAAGAGAAAACCCGGTAGATCTGTATGCACAAATAACAATCGACTCATGCCAGCACCAGTTTTCTCACCAGAAGGTGTTGAAGGTCGAGAGAAGTGGTGTGAATTTAATGAAACGTAGTGTATTCATCGTGCTACTGATGGTGCTTTGAACGAAAGAATCAAAACGCTACTGTCGTGTTCTTCAGAGGTGTCGTTTTGAACTTGATTATACCAGTGCCTGTTTTTTCACCTGTCAAAGCGTTTGATACGACGTGTATAGCCGACTACTCTAGCGCTCGAGCAGTCACAGTATACATTGCGTAATAGCCACCCCACCCCACACCCCTAAGCCACCCCCTTTCTGCCTCACACCTCTCGCCCCATTTGGTCATCTACTACTTCCTGCCCTCTCCCTATCTCATTCACCCTTTTTTCACCCTAGGTGTGCAGTTCCTCCCGGGATATATCCGATTCACCCTTTTTCCGTTTGCCCCGGCGTTATTTTTGCCTCGCCTGCGTTTTGGGTGTTGTTTTGCCCTGAACTAGAGAGAGAGAGAGAGAGAGAATATGAAGTAGATATGATGGGATATATACCCTCTTTCGCCCTAGGTTTCGCTCCTCTGGGGACATCTCGATTCACCCTTTCCCATTTGCCCCGGCGTTTATTTTCGTCTCGCCTGCGTTTTAGGTTGTTGTTAAACTTTGAGAGAGGGGCGGAGAGAGCCTTAGGAAGGGGAGAGAGGATGGGCTTAGGACGAGCGGGGAGAGAGGGGAAAGAGAGAGAGAGAGAGAGAGAGCGAGAGAGAGGAGCTGGCTGGGAAAAGAGATGAGGGAGGGAGAGAGAGAGAGGAGAGGAGAGAGGAGGAGATCGAGAGAGAGGAGAGGCGGAGGGAGAGAGAGGAGAGACGAGGCGGGAGAGATGAGGGAGGAGAGAGAGAGAGAGGGGAATGAGGAGGAGGAGTGAAGAGAGAGAGAGGAGACGAGAGAGAGAGGAGAGAGAGAGAGAGAGAGAGAGAGAGAGAGAGAGAACAGAACAGAATTTTATTCAGTAAGGCCAACACCCCATCTCAAGGAGTGAGGACATTGATGATCGATATAACAAGACAAATTTAGATGAGAATTCACGAGAGAGAGAGAGAGAGAAGGAGAGAGAGAGAGAGAGAGAGAGAGAGAGGAGAGAGAGAGAGAGAGAGAATAGGACCTAGTCATTTTGGCAATCTGGAACATCCGCTCGTTCCATGTTCGGACATACGTCCGTATTCTATTGTTGACCCATTTGTCTGGTGCCCGCGAAATCTATATCCGTCAATACCAACAGGTGTGGCTACACGCTGCAATTAGTGTTTTGCACTAAACTCACAATATAATCCATGTAAGCGTTTCGAGGTGTTGCATAAATTTGAGCCAAAAACAGATTTTAAACCAAAAATTAGATCAAATGACCCCCCCTCCCCCCTCCCCCCCCCCCCCCCCCCCCCCCCCCCCCCCCCCCTTCAATCATTCCACTATTGTTTTTTAGGGATTCCTCTCGATTAAATCAGTCACGATCTAGTAATACATGAGCTACCCCCTTTACTGACGTCACCTGTCAGATCTTCGCATTCACCCGCGACTCTCTCTTGGCGCGAGGTGGTTTCTCCAAATTAGCCCCATTCCACCCGGCATGTACCTTGATGGGCATATGGGAAAAAAGAAGGTAAATTAACTTTCAGACAATGAACATTCTCAAAGCAGTCTAACTGCTCCTGTCTATTAATTCTTGACTCCTTAAGTAAAGGCCTTAACGCATGAGTTTTTTGGGTGTGCAGCCTGTCCCATCACGCTTTTATGCAAGTTTCAGTCATGATTCATCATTCAATATGCACATCAGAAACTGACCACGATATGGCAGTGAACACGAACACAGATTTAGATGTGACAAATCAGAAACTGGCGAGATATAACTGCGAAAAATGAACAGAGATTTAAATGTGACAAATCAGAAACTGGCGAGATATCACTGCGAAAAATTAACACTGATTTAGATGTGACAAACATTAAGACAATGAAGCGCTCAAGAGCTTAATTCGCGAACAATAAGTGCAGCGGTTTTTTTTTTGCTTGTCGTGAAACGTGGAGTCCAAAACGTCATTCGATGAAACGTGATGGAATCCAAAACGCCATTCGGTGAAACGTGATGGAGGCCAAACGCCATTCGGTGTGAAACGTGATGGAGTCCAAAAACGTCATTCGGTGAAGCGTGATGGAATCCAAAACGCCATTCGGTGAAACGTGATGGAGTCCAAAACGCCATTCGGTGAAATGTGATGGAATCCAAAACGCCATTCGGTTGAAAACGTGATGGAATCCAAAACGTCATTCGATGGTGAAACGTGATGGAATCCAAAACGTCATTCGGTGAAACGTAATGTGTCAAAAACGTCATTCGGAGAAAATGTGACGAGTCCAAAAACGTCATTCGGTGAAACGTGATGGAGTCCAAAGCGTCATTCGGTGAAACGTGATGGAGTCCAAAGCGTTATTCGGTGAAACGTGATGGAGTCCAAAACGTCATTCGGTGAAACGTGATGGAATCCAAAGCGTCATTCGGTGAAACGTGATGGAGTCCAAAGCGTTATTCGTGAAACGTGATGGAGTCCAAAACGTCATTCGGTGAAACGTGATGGAGTCCAAAGCGTTATTCGTGAAACGTGGATGGAGTCCAGAACGTCATTCGGTGAAACGTGATGGAATCCAAAACGTCATTCGGTGAAACGTGATGGGAGTCCAAACGCCATTCGGTGAAACGTGATGGAGTCCAGAACGCCATTCGGTGAAACGTGATGGAGTCCAAAACACCATACTGTGAAACGTGATTAGGTGAAAACGTGACACGGCGACACGTGCTGTGGCGAACAGTGACGAGCGGAAACCCATCTGTCACGAGAACGA
>JADBJO010026735.1:5000-22161 GCA_016801955.1 Conus betulinus | reverse complement strand
GCAAACCGCGTGCGCCACGCGCACATACGCACACATGCATACAACGCAAATAAACCCACATAGACATGCACACATTACACACATACACACACGTGAGCACACACAATATCATGCAAAAGGAAACAACAAGTAGGAACAGAGAGAGAGAGAAGATAGATAGCAAGCAGAGCGAGAGCGAGCAAGAGAGGTGTGTGTGTGTGTGTGTGTGTGGGTGTGTGTGTGTGTGTGTGTGTGTGTGTGTGTGTGTGTGTTAGAGAGAGAAACAGACAGAAGGACCAGAGGAGAGAGACATAGATAGAGAGACACAGAGAGCAAAGACAGAGACAGACACAGAGACAGACTAGACACACACACACACATACACACACACACACACACACACACACACACACCACACACACACACACACAGAGAGAGAGAGAGAGAGAGAGAGAGAGAGAGAAGATGAAATGAAATGAAATGAAATGAAATAGTTTAATGAGTTTAGGCCTCTGCCCATTTTCATGGAGTACAGAAACATCAATCAATGCGGGGAAAAGTGTACGTATGAGACTTTCATACAAATTAACAGAAGGTTGTGTCGAATTACACTATCTCAAATGGTTACAACATCTAAATGCTTTAAAGAAAAACCATGCAAGTTTTCTTATTGTCGGGCCATCTTGACTAGCCATCATGCTTACAAATTTGCTCTTTGAAAAAATGTGGGGACGTTTTTCATGATATTTGGCCTTCAATGCTGCATATGCATCACAATTAAAACACATATGTAATTCAATTTCTTCTCATTCTGGACAAAAAGGGCAACTATTGTCAACGTTTTATATCCCCAGAAACATAACGGTTTTTATGAATTCTAAGCTCACTTATTCCAAACCGGACTCTGATAAGGGTGCCTCCTAAAGCATTTTTGTTGCACACAACCTATGTATGCTTCAGGAATAATTGAAGACTTGAAGAGTGAATATAGATTGAATCTGTTACTTCCATTTATGTTTGAGGTCCATTCTTGACAAGAATGTGTATTTAAGTCTTTGTTTGAACAATGACAAGAAGCATGTCTCATTACCTACACCTTGGGCTAGCCAGACAAAGCTGAATCCCTGCTTTTGTAGGATATCGGATGCATCTCAGTTTGGACACCCAGTTTGTTTTACCCTGCATTGTCTAAATTCATCAGCATCTGATATGCTTGTTTTGGCAGGCGTGCCTCTTCCATTTTCAATAAACGAAACCAGTATTTAACAGCACGTACACAACAGTTGATTTGCAACGGATATCTTCCGAGATCGCCATAGATCATTTTGTTTGGAGTACGACTAGATACATTCAGAATTTTTTTTTTGCAAGCGAATAAATGTATGTTCTCCACAGGATTGTTTTCCGTTATAATGCCCCAAACTTCAGAAGAGTACAGAAGTATTGGTTGGATTTTGACATTAAAAAGTTTGAAAAAAGTTTTCCTGGACATATTATTTAGCTGATTATATATTCTAAATACGTCAAACAGCGTTTTTTTTTCCCTTTTTGTAGCTAATCGTCTGGCGCTTTCATAGGTACTCATAGACGTAGTGAAAGTGAAACCTAAATAAACATATCTGTTTACGACTTCCAAAGGAACACCGTTCATAAACCACTTCTCATACCTGCTCAGATACCCTCCTTTTCTAAAAACCATAATCTTTGTCTTGTCTCTATTTACTTAAGACTCAGATCATCACGCGTTTTCAGGACACAATCAAGCTGCGTTTGGAGACCATGCGGGGAACATGACAATAGGGCTAAGTCGTCTGCAAAGAGGAGAATAAATAACTCGGCTAGATCTAGTAAAAGCTGGATACCATGTTTTCCATGAGTTTCTAAACAAGTAGACAATTCATTTATTATTATAGAAAATAAGGTAGGACTTAAGACACAACCCTGACGCAGACCTTGTGGACACCGAAAAAGATCTGTGAGTTCACTACCAACTTTTACACATGACATCACCTCTTTGTAAATTGCCTGGATAGCATTCAGATAACAATGAATTGATTCGTGAAGATTTTTTGTCTGACTTACCTGTTGACACCAATTGTATCGAATCAGACCATTTACCAGTAACCCTAACGCTCAAATGTAGCTCTTGCAAAACTGATAACAGCATGATGAGAAAAAACCACAATGGATGGATAAGATGGTATGGGAAGACGAAAAGGTTAGTGTTTTTTTTTCAGATTCATTACAAGCTCCTCAGTCTCAAGATAAAATGAACAGAGCACAAGCGTTAATACACTTAGACATAAACATGGCATTACATGAATTCGTTGACTGCATACTAAAATCTAGTCAATGTATGATAAAGAAAGTTAAAATTGATAACAACAAAAGGGAGGCTCGCTGGTTTGATAAAGAATGTTATAACAATAAGAGAAAGGCGAAAGCAAAAATGCGTCGATTTAAAAGAACTAAATCAATACCAGATCAACAAAGTGCTGTTAGAGCCAGAAGCGATTACCACAAAATATTAAGAGAAAAACGAGTAAGTTTTAAATCCCTTACAACAAAATACTTGACCGACAACCTAACAAATGCTAAACGACTTCTGGAGAAAAAATTAACGTAAATCTTGGTCTCGGTAAGAAAAGGCAGTCAAGTAACTAAATCACAAAGAATGAATGGCTTGAATATTTCAAGAAGGTGTTTAATGCTGAGAATATAGAGGAGAGGGAAGACTTTCCAGCTGGCACCATTCCTTCCATCGATGAACTTGACCATCCCATCACTCGAGAAGAAGTCCTAACAGCAATAAAGGGCATTAAGAAAGGGAAAGCATGTGGTTTTGACAAACATACATGCAGAAATGCTGAAACCGGCAGACGCATCAGTAATAAATTTTCTAACAGAATATTTCAATGAAATTTTTTTTAAGGGATTGTACCCACAAACGTGGGCAAATGCTATTGTCGTTCCAATTCATAGAAAAGGCGATATGGAACGAACGGACAATTACAGAGGTGTATCACTGCTTAGTATTGTTGGTAAATGTTATGCTGCTATTTTAAATAAACGATTGTATGAATGGCTGGAAGATAATAGTAAGATATCCGAAAATCAAGCTGGTTTCAGACGTGGGTATTCCACAACAGATCACATTTTTACACTGTATGCTACCATTCAAAAATGCTTGTCTAAAAAGGGAGGAAAACTTTATGTGGCGTTTGTTGACCTGTCAAAAAGCATTTGACTCTGTCGAACAAAGTATCATGTTGAAAGCTCTATACAAAGTGGGGATATAAATATCTTCTGTATATTGCTATAGTCCACTGTACTTGAACGGAGAGAGAGAGAGAGAGAGAGAGAGAGAGAGAGAGAGAGAGAGAGAGAGAGAGAGAGAGAGAGAGAGAGATATCCATGAACAGAGAGAGAAAGCAGTAAAAAGGAATTACATAAATTGAAGACCTCCAGCGCATATCAAAATCATTCGGTGCTTTTCCACGATCGGGGATGGGAAGGGTGGGGGGGGTCACTGTGAGAGAGAGAGAAAGAGAGACAGAGAAAGACAGAGAGAGAGAGAGAGAGAGAGAGAGAGAGAGAGATGAGAGAGAGAGAGAGAGAGAGAGAGAGAACAAACACAGCCAGAGAGAGAGAGTAAGTACAGACTTTCTTCAAACAAACATGTGATTTGAATCCACGGGAAACGTACGCTTCCTAATTCATTCCACAGTCTGACGCCGGACATTCAATCAGAGTGCGATGCGTGACGAGGAAAACCAAGGACACGGTGATGTCCACCACACAGTCCTGTCCGGAATGCCAAAAGCACACTCTGGCATGAAAGACGACAGGACAGAGAGAGAGAGAGAGGAGAGAAGAGAGAGAGAGAGAGAGAGAGAGACAGACGACAGACAGACGACAGACAGAGACAGAGACTGGAACTACAGAGTTTTCTAGTCAATCACGATCGCAAAGTCTGGAGAGTTGTACTGAAGATTCCACGCACACCAGCATCCTTAATTTCAACGACTCGTCCAATCAAAAGAGAAATCTGGCGATGCTGGAGGAATTCGTGCCTGTCCATAATACTATTGCGGTTGGGCTGTAAGTGACCATGCCGGAGAAAAATTCGCTTCTTCCACGTTTCGCTCAACGATCCAGAAGCAGGGTGACCATCCGAAATTTTCGGTCAAAAGCTGTCTGCTCTCCGCTCATCTCTCTCTCTCTCTCCCCCCTCTCTCCCCCCCTCCTTCTCCTCGTCTCTCTCACCTCCCTCTGCTCCGCTGCCCCCTCCTCTCTCTCTCCCTCACACTCCCCTCCTCTCCACCATCCTCTCTCCTCTCTCATCCCTCGCCTGCCTCTCTCTCTCTCTCGCTGCTATGCATCGTACGTGTTCGGAGAATATGGGAACCATAGAAACCTTAAAACGAAAGGAACAACACAAGAACACCCACTCTTGACGGGAGGCGTTGGCGGTGGGAAACCGAGCAAGGAAACAAGTAAATCTACACTATCCTAACACCTGCATTTCACTTGCAGAAGATTGGGCAAAGGCAAATGCAAGAGAGAGACACAACTCAGCGACAGACATGAGCACAGAGATCCAGATACAGCGAGAGACACAGAAAGACAGAGACAGACAACGAGATGACAGACAGACCTACAAGACAGGGACTTACAGAACGCCGCGCAGACAGCACAGCAGAAGAGAGAGAGAGCGAATCGAGAGAGAGAAGATAGAGACAGTAGATCAACAGAGAGAGAGAGGCAGATACAAACACAGAGACAGATACATCCTAACCGCGATCACATTCAACCTTTAAGTCTGTTTTCTCGGCTTATGGGTTCATGCCCAACAGCTGACAAGAGACATCCAGATACGTTCCCCAAAACAACCAGGTAAGTCAGGGCGATGAACTGGATGGAGGGGGGGGGGCTGTGCAAAAAAAACCTCCTGCATACGGGGATTTCAACGTGCTTACATTCCATGCCTACCCCACATCGGAATGGCCTTTCATTTGGTTCTATCCAAGACAATCACCCACAGGTCAAAAACAGTAGAAATCAAATGTAGCAATATAAAGAATAACGGTTGACCGTACTTTTGGGGTGTTTTGCCGGGATATAGAAAACTGCTTCAAGATGTCCTACACTTTGTTCTTAAACTGATTAGAAAGACCTAACCCAGGTGGTCATAATACTATCTGGTACAACAAAAGCAAGCTCAGTCAAAAAATCTTCTCCTTTTCAGTTCGAGGATGTGTACGTCGTTTGCGTCGGTGTGTGTGTGTGTGTGTTGCTCTCGTCGTGTGTTCGTGTGTGTGCTGCGTTGCGTACGTGTTGTGATAGTTCTCCTTCCCTCTCCTCATTCTTCCTCCTCCGGGTCCGCTCTTCCTCTCTTCCTTCCCGCCCCTCCTCCCCTCCTCCCTCACCCTCCCGTCTCTCTATCTCCTCTCCTCTCCTCCCCCCTCTCTCCTCCCGTCCCTCCCTCTCTCCATCCTCTCCCCTCCTCTCCCAATCATCTCTTCCTCCCTCCGTCCCCTTCTCTCCTCCGCCTCTTTCTGTCTGCTTCTGTCCTGTCTGCCTGTTCCTGTTCTGCCCCTGTCTTGTTGTCTGTCCGTTCTGCTCTGTCTGTTTTGCGTCCTTCTCTCCCCTCTCCCTCATCTCTCTCCTCCCTCCTCCCCTCTCCCGTCCCTCCTCGCTCTCCCCTCCTCTCTCTTCTCCCTCTCCCCTCCCTCTCCCTCCCTCTCTTCCTCTCCCTCTCCTCCCTCTTCTCCTCACCGCTCTCTCCCCTCCTCTCCTCCAATCTCCTCCCTTCTCACCCTCCTCCTCTCGCCTCTGCTCTCTCCCTCTCGCACGCTCACTCCTCCCCTTCATCCCCTCTCTCTTCTCCCACATCCTCCCCTTCCTCCCTCTCCCCTTCCTCACCTCTCCCTCGCTCCACCCCCCTCCCTCCCCCCCCCTCCCCCCGTCCCTCTCGTCACCCCTCCCCCTCTCCTCCTCCTCCCTCCTCATCTCTCCTTCCCTCCCCCTCTCAATTCCCTCTCCTCTCGCTCGTCGCTGCGTGCTGCGTGCGTGTGTGTTCGTGTGCGGCGTGTGTGTTGCTCTGTGTGTGTGTTGTGTGTGTGTGCCTCCTGCTCATCTGTCTGTCGTTCCCTTTCTGTCTGTCCTTTCTCTCCTGTCTGTCCGTTGCTTCTCGTCTGTCTGTGACCTCGTTGTCCTATGCGTCTGTGTCTCGTGTGTTGTCGTGTTCCTGTGGTGTGTCTGTGTGCACGCCACTCACATGCCGGATGTTGCCATCTCCAAACCGCTCATTCAAGGCTGAAACCCCATAAAAGCGGCACGTTTCCTTTCAAGTCATAAAAGACAGTTTGCGACCAGTTACACTGCTTCATCAGTTCTTTTTTCTTTCTTCCTCTCTCTCCTCTCCCCGTGTGTACCAGTGTTGTTATCAAAGCCGGGGGAATGGGGGAGAGGGAGGGGGGGGGATGATGTCGCCAGTAAATCGCCACTCTTTACCAAATAACGCACCCAGTTGTCTCCTTTCTCTGCCCGTGCCATGCCATGGCCAAGCCTTCAATATTTGCCAGAGGGCGCTCCGGCACCAAGGGACTTGGAAATGGCTGGAAAAATCAGGGAGTCCTTGCTTTCATCCTCACGTTCCGGGCTCTGATTGAGTGAAGGCGTGGTGTCCGCCCGCTTGCCTGTTGTCACCGCTGTCCTCTTCTGTTGTTTCGGTCGGGACAGGTACTAATTGAAGTGTGAAGTCCTCACGTGTGTTTTACACCACACACGCGCGGCGCACACACCACGCCATCATGGTTAATATTAATATATATATATAGTATATAAGAATTATATCAACACACACATATATATATAATATATATATATATATATGTCTAATGTGTGTGGGTGTGTGTATATATATTTATATATATATATATATATATATCTATATCTATATAATCATATCTATATTATATGTTGTGTGTGTGTGTGTGTGTGTGTGTGTGTGGTTTGTTGTGTGTGTGTTTGTGTGTGTGTGGAGGTGTGTGTGGTTGTGTGGTGTGTGTGTAGACACATAATATGCACACACCCACACACACACACACACCACACACCACACACACACAGCACACAACACACATATATATTCTGTCTTTTGCTATTGTGGTGTATAACACGTTTGCCAGTCTCCTAGTTCAACGAGGAGAAAGCTTTAACGGCAACACAGTCAATTCTTTTCCGTTGCAGTAACATTTTCAAATCGACTTTCTTCTTGCGAGAATTATAAAACACTACCACAAGAAGCGGGTGGGGGGAGTCAGGTTGGGGGGGGGCTTGGGGGGGAGGAGAGGAGGGGAACGGAAAACGTATCTAAGATTGACAATAAAGCAGGGAAACTTTTGAATATCAAACCCTTCTCCAGCCGCCTATAGGTGACCTCTTCTATCTATGTTGAAGACATTCATATTGCCTTCTCTTCGAGGCTGTCTCCGCTGCATCGACTCGTCAGGCGGCCGGCGGCTGATCTTCGTGTCCCATGTTCCCTCTTGGCATCACATAGAGATATACCCCAGCTGCAGTTCTGTGTGTTCTCACCAGCAAGGCTTCAAAAACCTAATTCCAACAGCACCCCAAAAGCCGCCGTGAGGGTTAATGTCAATAGCAGTACAGCCATCATGACATGGGGGCGTATTCTCCCTTGAAAAAAGATCTAAGACATGCATGTATAGCGACTAACTTTAACACAACTATAAACATTGTATATATGTACGGTACAGTTTCACCGTCAATTTCAAACCTGCCCATCTTGACAAATACAAAGCCACACCACCCACACACACCACACACCACACACACACCACCAACCACATCTCCCACCCGCACGCACCACCACACACACCCACACTCACCACCCCACACTCCTCACTCACCGCCCCGCACTAAACTCTCACCATCGTAACGGTCTTATCCTCAACCCGCCCACTCCGCCCTACTGCTCTCCACTCTCAATAACTCTCTCCATATCTCCCATACATCATACCAACAACTCTCACAACCGACCCATCACTCTATCTCACCCCACACATCCACTCTCCATGTACACTCTTTCTAACTAAACAATGCACAGGGAGGGGGGGGGTTGGCACATCTCTCCCTCCTAATCCACATAACCAATGACCGTCCGCGGGTCATCACCTGAATAACGGGACTCACAGGAGTCTCTTACAGCCCTCCACTCTCACTACATAAATCGTCCACGCTCTCCACTCCACTCCCCTCACTCCCCTCACCCTCTCTCACGTCACACTCTCCACATCGCCTATCTCCTCCATCACTCTAGCTGTTTTCTTCCTCCTTTTTCCTAATATCTACAATGCTTCTCGGCCCAATTCGTCTCAATCTTCACTTTCTCTTCTGCTAGAGAGCTGCAATCCAAGAGCTCCTCTACGTTCCATTCTTCTCCATCGCTGTTCCAGCACACGGCGAATCTGTGTGCCTCCTTTTTCTCTCACAGCCGGCACGCGACCATCACAATCTACATTGCTTCGCGGCATAACTTTCGCTCTCGTAAGCTCTCCGCACTTTCGGATCATCATCACGAGTGGCAACTCTCCGCGGCTTCTGCCCATCGCGTCCATCTTCGGCACTCTTTTTCACATACGTGGACACGTCCTTTCATCTCCATCTAACCTGCTTCGGTTTTGCTCTGCCAGGCATCGAACCTCCATATCTCCATCTCTCTGTCTCTCTCAAGCTCTTGCCATCCTGTAGACCCATGGTCTTCTGCGCTTCGAAAACGTCTGGCTCTCCATCAGTATCCACGTTCTATCTGCCATCGCTTCTTTCTACCTTCACTCGATAGGTCACTTTCTTCAGCTTGCAACGTGCTGGCTGTTACTGTCGATCAGTGATCGTTTCTCTTCATATTTTATCATTTTCTCTCCATATTAGACTGCCCAATTCGTTTGCGTTCGAAACCCTACACCAACCAGAATCCTATCTTTCAATAATCAGAATGAAACATTTTACTATCCGCTTTCCCTACCTTTCCCATCTTGACTTCATAACCAAACACCTCCACACCAAACCCACCCACTCCCGTTATTATCCCGCAAGAATGCTCTCATCTCTTGGACACCCAGTTTCACTTTCCATTTCATGTTGTACATAATTTTGTATGGCCCTGCTTCCACAGCTCTTGTTGTCGTCTTCAATTTCAGAATTTTTTCACGGCCCACTGCTGTACCCGTAATCATTACACTTACTAGTGTATCACTTGCTATTAAAGGTCTCAACTTCCTCCTACACTCCTCCGTACCTCCTGCGTAACCACTTTTTTCGTTATCGAACGTACTTTATACTTGCTCACATTTTTCTGACACTTTTTAACAACTAATTTGCCAAATGTCGTCTGTACCCTCGTTCGAGATTCAAGCGGTCGTGTTCCGCCACTGTCAAGAGTACCCTCCCCCACACTATCCGCTGCATACCGTAATATGGGAGTAATCTTGGCTGTCAAACAGTTTCCTCCCAAAATATTGACTTGGTTCTCAATCTTCTGACACTTCCATCTCCTAACCTTCCTCCTAATGAACCTTATACGAAATTTCCATCCTCCTCCGCCCTTTTCCCTCTCTTTCTACACACTTTCGTCCTGTCATTCCTGGCACGTCTAAGACTCTAGCTCTATAGTTGGTGAATGTTAATCCAAGATAATTTGGTCAACTCATTTTCCTCTGTATACTTCTTCCACCCTATAAAGCGTATCACCACGCGACATCTACGCCCACATGATCCCAAATACCCAACTCCCGATTTTTCATGTCCCTGGACAGACACCTCCCGATCCTCCCCCCCCATTCCCTAAAAACCCCTCATGATTTGTTTTATCCTAGGATAATCAGCTTAACTGTAATCGGTCTGCTTCTTTCCCTCTTTAGAGAGTGGTCCGCTGGTTCTGTAGAACGCAAACGGTGTTATCCTAAAGTACATACACTCATACTGAAATCGCACTTCTAGAAGCATTTCAACTGTAGCCTGGTATCATCATTCTGAACTACCGTGCCTGCGCAACCGTGTGTCGCCTCCCCCCGTGTGCGCTTCTCTGCCGTTTTTCTTTGTTATCATCAACTTCCTAAATCTGCGCTATATCTCGTTTTATAAAGAGATGAGAACAGCTGAAGGGTTTAGTAGCCCATTCCTGTTCTAACTGCCACGAGGGACAATCTGAAATTTATTCTGAATCTTTCGTTCGACCTCTTTATCGCGGCACAGTACAAGCCACTTCCTAACTGAAACGTCCAATACCTCCTCTAAGATCCTTGTACATGCTTCCCTTTCCCTATTTATCAATAAACTAATACATTTTTCCCCATTTCCCCCTTTAAATAATGTGCCAATGTCTTTTACTCTCTTCTTTTCTTCTTGTTCTTTCCCTCTCCCTCCCTTCCCCTCAAAATATTCTCAAATCTCAATAGAATGACTAGAGTAGAGAGAAATCAGAGCAGTCTGATGCGTATCGTCATCTCCGTGCTCTCAAAAGAAAAAAAAAAAAGGATATAGATCATCCTTCAAAAAAAAACGAAGAAGTCGGGACTCCTCCAATGACCCGTCTCCGCTCTCATCAATCAGTCATCATGCCTATCGCATATATGATCCAAGTGTTCGGGCGGGGCGGACCCCTCGAGGTATGGGGGGGGGTGACGGGCATGGGGGGGGGGACAGTAGTTGGGGGGGGGGTGGCGGGTTCACTTCCGGGAGGGGGGTGGTGTTCTCCTATGTCTATTACCGATCTATTACAAAAACACCATGAGTTTCTGTGATTTGCGTTCTCTTGGCGAAATTCCTCGCCGTACCAAAAAAACCATCAAATTCGTTCCTCTCGATTGCGGATCTACTTTTGTGTTTACTTTGTATACTTTCTCGCGGGGCTGGGGTTGGAGGAGGTTGGTGGGTGGTGTTGGCGTCTGGGTGGGTGGTGTTTTATGTCGTCGTTCCCGAGGTTGGGTTGATTAAAGGTGCTTCGTGGTGGCTTCTCGGCGGCGGTTGTGTTTTAATTGACGAGCGAGTGTCTTAGAATATTAAATAGCATTTTCAATATTCTGCCTGCATATTGCGTCGACACGGCATCGTCTAAAACCCCATTCCCGTATTTCCCCGCTCAGAGACGCTTTCGTCCTGATGATATCTCCGGATTCATCGGTCTTCCTCGTAGAATTCAGGATCTATATCATATTATATATATCATATATATATCATTACATATACTGCGAGAGAGAGAGAGAGAGACTAGTAGAGAGGAGGGAGGGAGGGAGAGCGAAGCCCGCTTACACTCAATCGGCCTCTCGATTAAACTGTCAGCACTCATAACGGGCGACTCGATTTCGGATTTCAATCCCCGTGGCGAAATCACAGCCAATGTCTTTTTTCTTTCACTTTACATTAAACTGAAAATCTAGAACGAGACATGTCACTGGCATGCGTTCACTGTCAGTTCTGTAGACGACGGTCACCCCCTGGGATCAGTCCCGTGGAGAGCGTGCAGCCGCCGTAGAGCACGTGCGTGGGTCCCCTTGCCATGTTTCGTGTTGCCGATGCGTCTTCCTTTCCGAGGCGCTGGCCAGTTTACAACACTTCCTCTGTGGACATGTGTCTTTCTTCCCTGCTTCACAAAATCACAATAAGCAATCTTCCTCCGATCACGGATCACCCGGAATATTCCAGAACGACGTCGTCTGATTTCACAACAGCAGTGATGAAACACGACCTTCCGAAATGCGTTGTTTCTGTGTGAATCTCGCAATCGTCTCTGCACCTGTCGCTCTATCAGAGTAGCGGCATAACCCTTACTTAACCACTCCCGTGTCAAAACCGCCGACTATTTTGTCTATAGCTTGTTCCAGACTTGCATCGATGTCCGACGGGTGGATTTCTGGGTCCCTGTTGTCACACTCCGACACACATCGGAATGCAAGACAGAGGCGTATCCTGAATATGCGACGTGTCATCATCATCGCGAGTCGGTTGGTGTGTTCTTCTACACTGTGCTGTCTATTGTGTTCAACCCGATTCGGTGTTAGGCACGGCACGGCCAGTTCATTCGCATCACTAGAGGTACTGAGATCATCACCAACTTGTTCTGGACGTTTCTGTTTTACTGTTTTGCTCTCTCTTGATATCGTCGCACCTGGCTGGGGGGGGGGCTTCTTCCTGTACTGAACTTGCGTTCTCCGGTTCAGGACAGGATCCGCCATTGTTGACACTGGGCTGACTGGCTTCAGTCGCAGAACGACCACTGTGTTGCTTTAATTTTCCAGCTTGAAACAGTTTTTCAGTCAGCAGGGCGTTTAGGGCTGTCTCCACAGTCGCTGGAAGTCCAGTAAATTGTGCCCTGTCACTTCGTGTCAAACCACGTGACCCCCAGAGAGAGAGAGAGAGAGAGAGAGAGGGAGGGGGGGAGGGAAGGAGAGAGTTGTGTGTGTGTCTTTCTATGTGTCTATCTGTGTGTGCGCGCGTGCACGACATGCACACATTCATCATGTGCGCACATGATTCTATATACATGGAAAACCATATGCGCAATCACAGAGATCCCAGACGAGGGAGATACAGGTTCCAGTGCGCATTTAACATATTCAGGACTGCCGTTGGGTGGCATGTGTTGGGGGGCAATTTTCTTCCAGTTCTGAAAACATCGATTTACTTTTTTTTAACAAGCGAAATCGAAAACTACCCCCGTGTTTAACTTCAAACATGCCTGGGGAGAGGGAGGCAGTGGTGGTGGTGGTGGTTTTCTGGCGACACGACACACAGTAGGCGACGAAGACCTCCGTAGTCCATAAAATACCGAACAAAGTGAGAAAAGCTGAATGGGAAGACGCACGTCTACGGGGATGATCTGTGCGTTACTCTTTGGACTGCTTAGGAAGCCCCAGTCCTGCGATGGCGAATCAGCATAGTTCTCCAGTCGAAACAGACTTTTGATTCCGACCAATTGGTGGTGGCACGCAGCTTCGTTCGCACAGACGCGGGATCACTCTTTAACGTTTGCTACCACAGTCATAGCACGTTCATTGTAGTTTTTCAGGCGTCCTTGTCGTAATTTTCCCTACGATTGCTTAATATTCACACACACACACAACACACACACACGCACACACACGCACTCACACGCACGCATGCACACACACACACACACACACACACACACACACACACACACACACACACACACACACACACACACACACATTACACAGCATATGAAATATTTTACCGTTGGGATTATTATGAAAACAAAAGGATGTTTTGCTTCTTTTGATCTGCAAATATTCACCCCAGCAAGATGATCAGTAAACGCTCCGTACTGCGAATTTCATGACTGGGAGGGAATTTTCCCCAATACCACTCCACAAGGTCCTGTCGGCATGTTCACAAAAGGCCCAGTGATGCGTAGCTGCCTCCTGCTATCTCCTCTGCAACGCTCCCGGCACATATATAAACTCACGTATGCATCATCGACCAAAGAGAGATACACGCGCAGACTTTTGTTTGAAGGAGAGAGAGAGGGAGGGAGGGAGGGAGAGTGAGAGAGACAGAAGGGGAGTGAGAGAAAGAGAGACAGAGACAGAGTCAAAGAGAGGGAGGAGGTGAGAAAGAAAGAGAGCGAGACAGAAGACAGGCAGACAGACGGAAGGGTGTTCCAGAATCGAAGGGGAATGAGCAGAGAGAGAGAGAGAGAGAGAGAGAGAGAGGAGGGAGGGGGACGGCAGTTTTAAGGAAAAGGTGATTTTTTATGAGCATGGCGATCCTCATTAAATCATTCTAAACTGTAATTAGAGAGAGAGAGAGATGGGAGGAGAGAGAGACAGAAAAAGAAAGAGAGAGAGAGAGAGGATGACAGAATGAAAAAAATGGGAGGGGGGCGGGGGGCGTGGCAGAGAGAGAGAGAGAGAGAAGTTCTGAGGAAAAGATTGTACTATTCATGAGCGTGGCGACCCTCATTAAATCATTCTAAACTGTTATTGAAAGAGAGAGACAATGAGGAGGAGAGATATATGAGAAAGAGAGAGAGAGGGGGAGGGAGATAGAGGGGGACAGAGAAGGAGAGAGAGAAGAGAGCAGATCTAGGAAGGGGGGGGGGGGGGGGGGTAGAGGTAACAATGTGTTAGGAGCGTGACGATCCCCGTTCAATCAAAGTTAACTGTAATCGAAAGAGAACTTAATTAAGACTGCACACGTATACGCGTGGGGGAGGGGAGGGGGAGGGGGGATGTTATGACTGGAGTCTGTTCCTTTCATGTCCACCTTTTTCTTTCCATTGTAAATCTTGTCACGACAGTGTTCAGGGGCAGGGGCCCTTAAAAGACAATATGTCAGCATCTCGACATGTGTTTGGATCTTCGATCAACATTTAGAAGGATTATGTGCCTTAAAAGCACCGTGTGATAACAGCGCAACTCTCTCTCTCTCTCTCTCTCTCCTCTCTCTCTCTCTCTCTCTCTCTCTCTCTCTCTCTCTCTCTTGTGTGTGTGTGTGTCTTGTGCGTGTGTGTCCGTGCGTGCGTGCGTTCGTGCACGCGTGCGCACGCGTGTATGTATGTGTGAAAGAGAGAGAGAGAGAGAGAGAGAGAGAGAGAGTGTGGGTGTGTGTGGTGTGTGTGTGTGTGTGTGTGTGTGTGTGTGTGTGTGTGTTTGTGTGTGTGATATGGGGAGGGGAGGAGGGATCCATGTGTGTATTTGCGTTTGTTGTGGCGGGGGGGGGGGGGGGGGGGGGGGGAGGGAAGAGAAGGAGGATGTACATGCGCATGTATGTGTCTCGTTTGTGTTAATGTGTGTATGCGTGCATGCCTGTGTGTGTATGCAGGTGTGCGTGTTTGCTTGTGTCTGTGTGGATGTTCCGTGTCGATGTGGGAGGAAGGGGGGAGGGGGAGATTAGGAGTCCGCGTGTGCATGCGTGCGCACATGTGTTCATGTGAAGGTGAGCGTGAGTATTCATGTGTGTGTGTGTGTGTGAGAGAGAGAGAGAGAGAGAGAGAGAGAGAGAGAGAGAGAAGAGAGAGAGAGAGAGAGAGAGAGAGAGCAGTGACAGCGACAACAAACATCATCAAGAGGATTTACTGAAAAACGTTTCGAATGGAAGAAAAAAAAATCGATCGGTTCGCCTCATTCCATTTCAACACAACTATTCTCTTTTCGGTCGAAAATTTAAGCACACAAATGATTGCCCAGTCTCACGGATTGATCTCACCAGTAAATCCTCATTTATTGGGATTTTTGTCCACAACCCAGAATCAAGTGCGCATTATGCTCGACTGGGAAGACTGAAAACCCACACAGTCTTTGAGAGTGCCGCTCATATATCTTGACCAGTCCTGCAGGTGTCTGTATCTCTCGGGCCTGGGTGGACGCCGGAACATACTATGAGTATGAAGTTAAACGTACAGTGCTGCCCTGTCAAGTAGTCTGTCTGTGATCAGAGTGGGAACCCCTTAGCACTAACTTCGTCATCCTCACCCGTCAGTGTAAAAGTCTTGAATTCTGTTGTCTCTTCATGCCCTGCTCTTGTGGTGTACAGTTTCAATTTCCTCTTCGTGTTGTGCCCATTGTTAGTTCGTACTGAAATCTCCGACATCAGCATGTTCTAGAGAGACTGTCGTTGTACAGCAGACATGCCGGCGCTCTTCGGAAGGGTCGCTCACTCAACGCTGGTTCCGCGTCTCTGCGAGCGTTTTTTTTTTTTTTTTTTTTTTTTTTTGCCTGTCCCAACCTCTGCGCGACTTCAGAGGCAGTGCACCCACGCCTCTCATTCCGACGCCCCGTCCACAGCCACAGCTCGCGTTTTCGTTAGAAATGTCGGATCCAGAGAGGCACACCGCTGAACATCATCACTGTGGTGATTGGAAGCAGTGCAGTGTCTCCTCTGGTGGGGCGCCTCGCCGCGATTCGTTATTGACTGCATGCTGTGGGATAGTTGCTGTTGGGGCTGCAACAGGACTGACTGGGGTGTGGCTGTGGAAGGGGGGGACTGGAATGAACAGGGTGGGAATGGTGTATCTGGAGTGGCTCGAAGATGAGACAAAACAAAGGAGGAGGAGGAGAGAAAGAGGAAGAAGAAAATGAAGAAGATGAAGAAGAAGAAAGAATGATGAGGAGGAGGGGGGTGGAGGAGGAGGGGAGGAGGAGGGGGGAGGATGAGGGGAGTAGAAGACCAAGAAAGAAGAAGAAGGAGGAGGAGGAGGAGATGAAGGAGGAAGAGGATGAGAAGAAGCAGGAGCAGGAGCAGGAGCAGGAGCAGAGGAGGAGGAGAAGAACGAGAACGAGAACAAGACCAAGAAGACCTCAAGTGGATCCAAGACCTTTCTGGTTCCAGACTTTCTGTCTGACTCTGCCATGATGTTTCACCACCATGCCGAAGTGGGCTGGAACCCCCCAGACAGGATTTGTGCGGGCCTCTCGGTGCCCTTGGAGGTTTTTTTTTTTTTCCCCCTCATCACGTGCCGGACTCTCTGACTGACTGTGAGGGTGTCTCACCGTCCGTCTGTGCAGCGAGCTTTGCCTGTCCGCGTTGTTCCAGTCACGTACTGAGTGTTGAGCGGTGTGTTGGAAGAGTGCTGTGTGTGTGTGTGTGTGTGTGTGTGTGTGTGTGTGTGTGTGTGTGTGTGTGTCTGTCTCTTCTCTCTCTCTCTCTCTCTCTCTCTCTCTCTCTCTCTCTCCTCTCTCTCATCTCTCTCTCTCTCTCTCTGTCTGTACGTGTGTGTGTGTGTGGTGTGTGTGTGTGTGTGTGTGTGTGTGTGTGTGTGTGTGTGTGTGTGTGTGTGTGGTCCTCTCTCATCTCTCTCTCCTCTCTCTCTCTCTCTCTCTGTGTGTACGTGTGTGTGTGTGTGTGTGTGTGTGTGTGTGTGTTGTGTGTGTGTGTGTGTGTGTGTGTCCTGTCTGTTGTCTGTGTGTGTGTGTCTCTCTCTCTCTCTCTCCTCTCTCTCTCTCCTCTCTCTCTCTCCTCTCTCTCGGGTGTGTACGTGTGTGTGTGTACGTGTGTACGTGTGTGTGTGTGTGTGTGTGTGTGGTGTGTGTGTGTGTGTGTGTGTGTGTGTGTGTGGCGTGCGTGTTTTATGTGTGTGTGTATGTGTCCTGTGTGTGTGCGTATGTGTGTGCGTGTGTGTAAGCATGTGTGTAAG
>JADBJO010026734.1:7500-22161 GCA_016801955.1 Conus betulinus | reverse complement strand
TCGAACTTTGAGTGTCTGTCTCTCTGTCTCGGTCTCGGTCTCGGTCTCCCCCTTTCTCTCCCTCAACATCTGTCAAAAATCTCTCTCTCTCCGTCTCGCTGTCTCTGTGTGTCTGTCTGTCTCTGTCTCTTGCTCTTGCTCCGTCTTATGCTCTTGCTCACTCTGTCTGCTGTGTCTGTGTTTGTCCTCTCTCTCAAACTCATGATGGATACTTTATAGTACTTCAGTTCCATTCATGTTGTTTATTAATTATGGCCTAGCTGACACCAGGCTGTCCTAGACCTTCAGGACCACTTAAGCAGTCTAACTCTAAGTGTAGTCATGTGTTGAGCAGCTAAGAGTCGTGTTCACTGGGTTTGTTAGTGAGTCAGTCTCATTTACTGATCATTTAGTCAGTCTGTGGATGAAGTTATCACAATCCACTCTGAGATATATATATATTATATATATATATATATATATATGTCATCATTGTACAGTGTACCTTATCATTATGATGTAAATAAGCATAATTGCTGTGCTTTACAAGGATGACTATATTGGCATAAGTTAAAACTTAGCTACTTAGTTTTCAAGACAGTAATTTGATAATAACCCTTAGCATCTGTACTCTGTCACAGAAAGTTGTAGCTCGGACTTGTTATTCCATGTGTTTTGTGATAAAAATGAATGCTGTAAACGGTATTCTGAAACTCTGTGAAATTAAAAGATCAGAAGTAAACGGGCTTCCTTTTGAAGCAAGACTGAGGATAATTTAAGGACAGACAAGACTGAGGATAATTTTAAGGACATACAAGACTGAGGATAATTTAAGGACAGACTTCAGATTAGAATCAAAGGTCTTTGTGCAGGGGGTCAAAGTGCAGCACTGGAGGTGGTGGTGGTTGTTGTTGGGTTTTGGTGATGGTGGTGGTAGTGGATTTAGTGGTGGTGGTGGTAGATTTTTTTTTTCCTTGTTGTACAGTAGTTCTTAGGAGCTCAGTTTCAAAAAATTTGACACCACTTTTACATAGTCAGAAGAAGGAAGCAACAAAGCCATGGATGGGCATTACATGGCCTCTGAATGGGTGAGCAGGTGGGTCAGGGTGTCTAGATCAAAGTAGATCTATGGTCGTTTGAAAATTAGATGAAATGACCTCTTTTAAAGGGAAGTGAATCCTGCTGAACAGATTGTACATGATTTTTGTGGGTTGCAGTCTGGGTTTCCACTAAGTCTTTCCATACAGTAATTCAGTGGTATAGAATTCGATTAATTATTAAGTGTGGCATATGATTTACATTTTCAGTCGCTGTATTTTGTTGTTAATCATGCATCCTTCAGTGTGTGTGTGTGTGTTTGTTGTGTTTTGTGTGTGTGTGTGTTTGTGTGTGTGTGTGTGTGTGCGCGCGCGCGCACGCATGGGTGCATGTGTGTGTGTGTGTATGATCGTGTGTGTGTATGCATGTGTGTGTGTGTGTGTGTGTGTGTGTGTGTGTGCGCGCACGCACTCATGAGGCATAGTCAAGTGTGTTGGGTGAAATGCACTGGATGAAGGTCAGGCATCTGGTAGTGTCATGCAGGAGCTGTGGCTTTCCCCTGAAGTGTTTGTCATTTGATTTCATTATCCTCTACACAGGTGAAGTGTGGTGGCTTTGGGATGTGGTGAAGCGTAGTTGTGGTGTGCCATGTGTGTGAATGCATCAGACTAGGCTGCTAACTGAGGGCAGTCTCAGTAAGTGTAAAAACTGTTGCCCCGTGAAGAATTCATTGTACTTGGGGAATGCACTCACTCACACACACACACACACACACACACACACACACACACACACGTACACACACACACACACACACGCACAAAGAGAAAAAAAAAAAAAAAAAAACCTAGAACAGGGTGTGACACTATTGTCAGTGGTTACTTCAACAAGCAGGAGAGGAAAGGTGGGAAGGGGACAGTGTTTCATGCCAAAGGCTAAAGGATGATGTTAGGGATAGAATAGGGTTGTCAGGGTTTTGTGTCTGTGTGTGTGCACGCGCATGTGTATGCGCATGTGTGTGTGTGTGTGTGTGTGTGTGTGTGTGTGTGTGTGTGTGTGTGTGTGTACACATCTATACCTGTACGTTTGCAAGTGTGTGTGTGCATGTGTGTGTGTGCCTCTGTCTGAGAGTGCGCATGTGTGCGGGCATGTGTGCGCATGATTGTGTGCTAGAAAAAAATGCAAAGTTGCATTCACACCTGAGAGTTTACTGAAAGTTTGGTTGGAAGCTGTAACATCTGAATTTTGAAGGGTATTTTATTATTTAAAAAGCCTGCTGACTATGAAGTGCGGCTATGTAGTGGGTGTACGCACAGTGTGGTTATGTAGTGGATGTACATACCTCAACAACTGCAATGATATTGTTTTCAGGGTTCTTGCGACATTATTTTGCATTTCCTTTGATTTTAAAAAGCAGATGAATGTGAATTCAGATTGTTCACAATCAGAGGCAGTGATGCTATGAAACGAAAAGCTGGTACTGTCAGAGTGATTTTACGAAAAGAGAACCTAACAAAAAAAAATGAAGACTTCAAGGCTGTGTGTGTTGTGTGTGTGTGTGTGTGTGTGTGTGTGTGTGTGAGTGTTTTCACTGTATGTGGTCAGTGGGGCTGTGATAAAAAAAACTTGAATGTGGTGGAAGGGGAATGATGAAATCATTCAAACTAACTGCTGTGGTAAAATGTTAAAGTGTAATGAAACTTGATAATTTAATACTATGAGTGAATAATTTGATTTACCTAGAATAGAGATATACACTATATTGTATGCATTTCTATTGTTTTTGTCTGTTATCATTCATTTAGCCTTTCATGATGCTACAGTTTAATTTAAACAGAAAATGTAGGTCTGAAAAAAAAAGATACTGACAGTTGAAGTGATAATGTTGGATGTATAAATCATCTTTAGTCTTCCTCGAAGCCCTTAATTGATAATTTTTTTTTTCAGCTCCTGCAGCATGTTTTAAGTTCGTCAGATGATATGGAGTAATTGAAGTTTTTGAACTCCGGATTTGAAATGTGAGAAAAGTGTTTCATTTTGCCATGTTCAATAAGCTGGCCTTTTGCACCTGATCACTCCTAAAACTGAGGGTCTCTGATCGTAACGTAACAAATCTATAGGTCACTTTGTCAACTAGTTTTGGAGGTCACTGATAAATGGACATGACTTACTAAAGTTGAAGCCATATTTGCACTTCGATTCTTAAATTTTAATTTCTCAGTATTTGCACTGCCTTCTTAAATGATGACAGTATGAATGGATCTCATAAACACTGTTTTTCTCCTTGTTTTTTTTTTTTCCGTTCTTTCTTCTTTTTTACATTTTTTCTTTTTTTTTTTTTTTTTTTCTTTTTGTTTTCTTTCTTTCCTTTTTTTTTTTTTTTTTTTTTTTTTTTTTTTTTTTTTTTTTTTTTTTTTGATGTTGGCTAAATAAATTTTAAAAAAAGATCAGGTGAAATCTTGCATACAACTGATTGTCAGACAAGATATTGACTGCCTTACTTGAGTTGCCTTCATAAAGTCTATTCTTAAGATTCAAGCAGACCAGTATGTGTTTCATTTACCCAACTCCCGAGTTCCCCCGTTAGCAATTTCTCTCAGGGACTGTCACCTCCACCATGCCCCTCTCCTCCCGGCCCCGCCGCAGCCCCAGCACCAGTAATCCACAAGGAGCAGTCAATGTCAAGTCGTCAAGAGGTAACCTACCGGAGGAGACACTGCACTGCTGCCGAGTCACTTCAGTGGGGTTCAGTGGCGCCTGTTCTGATCTAACATACGCAGGACACACCACCTACTAAGCCCCCTACTGACGACAATAATTGCTTAGTCGCGGAGCCGGCGTGAGTGAGCCTCCCTCCGGAGGGCGCCACCACGTCCATCCAACGACAGCCCCCATGGACTCACACCGATACCGGTGACCCCGACGGAACCAAACCAAGGCCACAGACATGGAGAGGACATCGAAATTGAGGTCACCATGAGAGCAGGGCATGAAGGGCCACAGAATTTGAGACTTTTTTTCTATGCTGATCGATGAGAATGAGGATGATTATGATGATGCTACGGATTTCCATTTCAGTCTGAGGCTACATGACAGGGCTGTACTCTACGCTTTCTTTCATAATATATCCCGGCATCAACCAGGCCCAAGAGATACAGGCACCTGCAGTGTTGGTCAGGAAATTTGAGCAACACTCTCAGAAACGCATGCATTAAGTGGATGAAACTCGACTGTGTAGTCCCAGTCTTTCCAACTGAGAGCCTGCAACAAACTCAGCTCTGGGTAGGAGCCGGTCGGGGCAGAAAAACCCACATGACATCTGATGGGATTCGAACCCACGACCTCCCAGCCGGGAGTCCGCGACGCTAACCACTTCGCCATATGGAAACTCGGAGAGCTGGGTTAACTTACGCCAGATGAAGAAAGAAACCACTAATGTTCAAGAAGAACATGTAGTCTGTGGCCTAACTCTCTCACCTCTCAGTCAAGTCATTTGATGGGCGAAGGCATGCACAGTTCTGGTGATGGATAGGATAACAGATATTGAGTGTATCATCTGTTTTTTTTTTCAGATCATCCTTTTGGGGATCCCATAGACATTGAAAGGGGTTCACCTTCAGGTAATTAAGTATAACATAGCTGGAATGTAAAAATTTTTACTGTTTGTCTTTTTCTTTTTTTTTTGAAGTGTCATTGTAAATCTAAAACAAATTTTGAAGTCTCACAAACCTGTTTCTGAGCATTTTCATGTGCCTTGGTAGATTTTCTACCAGAATTGAAGGCAGACTTTTTGCTGGAATGGACAGAAAATCATTAAATTGAAGAACTTGTTTGAAAGAAGTGATTTTAAGATTTGGTAGTATTCCCTATTAGGTCAGTGAATGTAATCTTTTAAGAATGTTATGTTGTTTGGCATGAGATAATGGAATGAGGTATTTTGCATGTAAATATTGTCAGTTTGACTACTTGTTTGTTCCAGTGTGCATATTTGTGTGATCCTGTGATATTGTGTGCCCACATGTTGCACATGTATACAGATCTAGAGATTTATACGTGTATGATGCATTCACATGTGAAAGTTGCACCATCATCCAAGATTATTTGCTCTGTGAATTTCGATTTTCTTGAAGTTAAAGAAGGGTGTGGTATTAATTCATTAAGCACATGTGATGAATTGAGCATGAAAATAAAATAATTTGAAAACTGTCAAAAGTTACTGTTCACAGAGTACTAAATCAGGATAAAGGTACAGAAAGCAGAAAATGTGTTTTAACCTCAATTTTTGTGAAAAAAATGTTTGCACTGTGATGGGGTAGGGTGGAGAGGTGTTTGCACTGTGATGGGGTAGAGGTGGAGGAGGGTGTTTGCATTGTGATGGGGGTAGAGGTGGAGAGGCGTTGGCTGGTGGGGTAGAGGTGGAGAGGATGTGCAGAGGAAGATAGACGGAGGCAAAAAAACAGATGCACATGGAATGAGGTGGAATGGACTTTCTTCCCTTAATCGGCTTTCAGACAGAAATGTACGCGCTCATTCCAGAAAACACTCATAACACACACACACACACACACACACATATATATATATATATATAGTAGAAAGAAACTCGTGGAGAGCGTGGCAGCAGAGAGAGTCCTCAGAAGAGAAGCCCCCCTTCAAGCGAGTGTTTCGGCCCTTATCTCCTGACACTCTA
This sequence comes from Conus betulinus, assembly GCA_016801955.1. Taxonomy (NCBI): domain Eukaryota; kingdom Metazoa; phylum Mollusca; class Gastropoda; order Neogastropoda; family Conidae; genus Conus; species Conus betulinus. The sequence continues at coordinate 16,454 of JADBJO010026734.1, read as the reverse complement.
GGGGGGTTGGGCCACACCCGGTTCATGACTCCAGATGTCCCTCTGCTGCCCCTTTTTTTTTTTCCCATCTTGGGATGAGCCATGGCTGGGATTCGAACCCATGCCCTTCTGGACATGCTCATTTCCACTTAATGACTCGCGCACTAACCACTGAGCCACAGGGACACCTGATATTTGTAGGAAAGTTAAACCTTATGAAGTTCACTTTGTTCCTCCTTGACCAGATCCAACTTGAACACCTCTCTGCCGCTTCTGCCATTGCTTTCAGGGCTCTGATTTTTTTCCCTCCCTGCAACTGAGAGCTGTTTTATGAGGCTGTATGCAGACGTTCCCACAAACCCCCTAGCTCCAATTTCTGCAGTGAGGACTTTGACCTGAAAGCCTTCTCTCCTCAGGCTGTTTGCCAGATCAGCATACTTTTCAGTCTTGTAGATTTGAGCTGCCTCCATTCTGTTCTCATATGGCACCGTGAGCTCGATCATGATCAGCTGCTTGGTTGACTGAGAGTGTACTACTATGTCTGGTCTCATGCCACTCTTGCTGATAATCTCTGGGTGACTATTCCATTCTGGGAGGTCTGCTGTGCACTCCCAGTCATCTGCCCCGTCCAGCATACTCTGCCTGCATGTTCCGAGTGGCACTGTTGTTCTTGGCCATGATTCGCTGCCTCCTGCCGTGAAGAATGTTGCAGGTGCTTTTGGAGTCCTGATTTTCCCTTTTGTGGTGTTGGTACTAGCCAGACTACTTGTACAATCTCTTTGAGCACTTATATATGTACAGGTGAAAAGCAAAGCCAAAACTGCTGAAATTTTTACTTTCTTTTGCAACTTCAGTGTCGGCTGAGTGGTTGTCCATTCAAACAGCACTCAAACTTGTCGACTGTCAGTGAAAACCTGAGAACATAAGGAACAGAATGAAGTAGGTCAGTTTTGAGCAATGAAAACCTCAGAACATAGGAACGAAATGAAGTAGGTCAGTTTTGAGCAATGAAAACCTCAGAACCTAGGGAATGAAATGAAGTATATCATGTTTGATCATTTTCTTGCCTGTAATTTTCCTTGGCAATGAATGCCACAGAGTGAACTCTTGTAACAAGTTTTCTCCATATTTTTCCTTATTGCAGCATTAAAAACAAAGTAGCGTAAAATAAGAAATGAACAGGAGGCATTGTACATTTTTTGTACATGTAATTTGAGTATCCAAAACTTTTGCTGTGTGGAAAACTTTGTCTTTCAAAATTTGGACAAAAACACAACTAGCGTTTTTTTTCTGTGTGTCTGGGCAGCGGCCGACATGAAGGATTGATGAATTTTCAATCATAAAAGTATTGTGATCACAGAAAATATGCAGCAGTTGTCTATAGTGTTAATGGCATTCATCACAGAGAATGAAACAAGTAAAAAGAGCAAGATTTATGTATAAAACAAGTCTGAATACAGTTGAATGGTAATTCATCCAAAATCAACAGAGATTAAGATTGATATCAAAGAAAGGAACTATTTAGATGGGGCAGGCGTCATTGCCTCTTTGCATGGTTGCAAACTTGTACAAAAAAAAAATCCAAAGCATTGATACACAGTAAAAACTAACACATTTTTTACTGTAAATATGTTGGGGGGTTTGTTTGTTTGTTTTGTTTATAGTGTTTGTTTCAATTTGTACAAAATTTAGTAATGCCAAAGGTTTAGGCAAAGGGGATTTCAAAACGGCGTAGATTGAATCATGCAAAATATTGATTTACAGCAGGCATGGGCATTCCGACTAATTTAATTGTAATGAATAAAGCATATCAATTTATGTGATTTCAGTGATGTATGGATTACTAGTTTTAAGGTGCTGAGGCATTTACTTTCAAATGTTTTAAACAAAATAGTTAAGATTTCCTGATCAAGGGAGGTAAGGGGGAAGGTGACGCTAGAACCAAACATCTGGTCTGTTGAGATGGAGAGTTACGGTCTGTGCACACACTGGAGCACTGGGCTACTCTTTTGAAAGCCATTGAAATGGAGAAACTAAACGAAAGGAAGGGGTTAAATTGCTTACAGCTTTTTTGTGTGTCATTTATTCATTTATTATTCTGTGTGTAATGTGTTTTGATAACTACCACAACATTTGTAAAGAATAAAGGATGCTGTGACATGTATTTAGCAAATTGTAGACATGTAATCAGCTTGTGGGACTTGGGAAGGATTTTACTCATTTTCTTACATTTTTAAGCAGAGCTGTGTATTCATCCCTCATTTTGTTGTCTGATGAATTTTGTTATTGTTATAATGGTTCGTTTTGCTGAGCATGTTGTGTTTGTCCTGAGATCTCAATATGCTTGCATTCATCCCAGGCTTCCATGAACAGTTGATCTGCCATCATTTGTAGAATCGTTTGTTTTCTCATTAGCATCGTGTGATGTGAAGCCACATAATTATTCACCCCAGACTGCATATAATGATATATACATATATATTCACCCCAGACTGCACATATATATACATATATATTCACCCCAGACTGCACATATATATACATATAATGCTGAACAAAGTAAGTAGTGGGAGAAAACAAGTGCAGGCTACCAATTCTCCAGTCATTATAGTAATGACTTGGCAAAGATTTGAATTAAAAAAAAAATGAAGTTGAAGAAAATGGGGAGAGAATATATTAATATGAGAAACTCTTCGCTAGCTGTCTGAGGGAACCATCAAACTTCCCTTCGAAGGCAGATCTATTGTATTGCCTGCTCCTAGATGCTTCTTCCCTTCGAAGGCAGATCTATTGTATTGCCTGCTCCTAGATGCTCCTAGGCCTTTTGTATTGTCTGCTCCTAGATGCTCCTAGGCCTTTTGTCCACTGGATTGGACTCATCAGGGAGACATGGTTGCTTGTGTTTGTGCCCTTGGTGTCGAATAGAGAAACACCACAGTCCATAATTCTGTGGTGTTATACTGCAAAGGGTCAAAAAAGAATCCAACAGCACCCTGAAAGCAGCCAGCAAAGGGTAGTAAATGGAACAAAACGAAAGTGTGGAGAGGAAAAAAGTTGCTGAAAAACTAAAAGCATTATGCAAACAGTATAAAATGTAGGGGACAGTCTTTGAGCCTATGTTTGAGGATCCATTCAAGGATGCAAGGGAGATCAAAAGATATGGAACAGTCTGAGTGGTCAGCTCTGCTGTTCAATAACCCAAGCATTGTGAGTGGCCAAGAATTGTACAGAACAACCTTTACTTGGATCTCCTGAGAGATGCAATCTCCCACTGATTGGCCAAACATTATAATGCTGAACAATTAAGTAGTGAGAGAAAACAAGTGCAAGCTAACATTTCTTCAGTCATTATAGTAATGACCTGGCAAAGATTTGAATTAAAAAAAAAAAGATAAATATGAGAAACCCTTCACTGGCTGCCTGAGGGAACCATCGTACTCCCCTTCGAAGGCAGATCTATTTGTACTGCCTGCTCTTAGGCCTTTCGTCGGCTGGATCGGCCTCATCAGGGAGACACACAATGTATATATATATATTTTTGTGTGTGTGGCTTTGCTCACCCCTCATCCCATCCACCTCCCCTTCCCTCCTGCCATTCTTTCCCATTCCAACACCTTCCCCAGGTTATTCCCCATCTCATGGTCTCTCCCCACCCTCTTCACTCCCCCCCACCTGCCCAATCATCCTTGTTTCTGCCACCCTTAGGTGCCGATCAACGTGAGCTTTTATTTTCTTAGTCCCCCAATCAGCAGTAGTGTTCAAAGGGAAGAAGCTGCGAGTGGTGTCAGTAGGATGATATGTAGTAGTTTGTCGAGCTTTGGGACACTGAAGTCAGTGAGTTCAGCTGTGTGCCTGTCCAGACACTGCTGTCAAGACATTGAAAGCACAGGATCACAAACATGAAGAAAGTTTATCTTTTGCATGCATTCGCATGTTTTTTTGATTCAGTAAAGCTGGTAAATAAAACACTGTACTTCCTTTAGTTCCAAATCTTTTGTCTGAAAATAACAACAGGTGTTCCTGAAGTAATAAGGTATTAGTTAGCGCCTTCAATGGGCTGTTCCATACAAGTTATGGAAATGGTTCTCTGTTCTGTATCAGTTCAGCAGCTGATCTAACGAGATCTATGCCTGTGGCACTGTCTGATTTAAGTGCAAATTGATTTGTCCTGTGAATGTCCTCTGTAAAACATTGGTGTTTCCTGTGTTGTGCTCCATCTGGTGATGAAATCTCGTTTTCCTCTCTCCCCCTCCCAACCTTCCTTCCCCTGTAAAGGTGTGGCTTCCTTATCCCACACATCCGTGTACACCTCAGTTCTTTATGATATCTCTGTCATGTTTTCATTGTTTTTTTTTAGTTCTTTTACTTGTTTTTGAAGGCCTGCATCTGTTTTCGATCTGTATGCAAAAGAAAGATAATGCCAGTTTTGAATTTGTGTTTTTATTTAACAAAATAAAGTTAAATGTTTCTTATTGCACTCAACTTGAAGTTAGTATTTTTTACAGTATGAATTCCAGTGTATGTCAAAGTGTGTTTTTATATATGCATATAAAAGGTTATGTATATATGTGTGTATGTGTTCATACCTAGTGTGTGTATGTGTGTGTGTGTGTGTGTGTGTGTGTGTGTGTGTGTGTGCGCGCGCGTGTGTGTGCGCACCCCATGCGCGTGTGTGTATGAATGACAAGAACAACATTTGTGCAGACCTTAAACTCCCCCTTTTTTTTTTTCAAACAGGCCATGTCACGTGGTGGTGTGTATAAATGCTGCAGATTTAACGATTGTCTCTGAGAACTCAGCAGAAGAAAGGAAGGCTCATAATGTCAAATGTCTAAGTTTACGTGTGTGTGTATTGACGCAAGTGCCTGTTTAAAGTTGTCTGCATCTTTGATTTTTTTCTTCTTCTTTTTGGCTAGCGTAAAGCCACAACTAGAGTAATTTCATGAAGAACCGCTCAGTGTAAGAGTTCAAGTGCTCTGAGAGCTGGTCATAGTGACCTGGACATCAGGCGATCTTTGCCATTTACAGTCACGTGCATGTGAAAAGATGTATGTGTATGCACAGGGTGACAGACGCAAGCAGCCATTTACACACGCCTGGGCACATGCGCATGTGTAAAACATGCATGTTGTATGCATCTGGACTCTTGTCTATGCACACATACCAACAGATACATGCACGCACGCACACGCACGCACCCCCCCCCCCCCCCCCCCCCCCCCCCCCCCCCCCCCACCCCCCCCCCCCCCCCCCCCCCCCCCCCCCCCCCCCCCCCCCCCCCCCCCCCCCCCCCCCCCACACACACACACACACACACACTCACTCACTCACTCACTCACTCACTTATACACTCATACGCACACACACACACACACACACACACAGAGTTGATAGCGGATGGTTACAACATTCTTTTGGCTTGGGTTCCTGGTCATGTCGGCATCGGAGGGAACGAAATGGTGGATCGTTTGGCCAAGAATGCCGTACGAGAGAAACTGTCATACACACCTATCCCCTGCTCAGATTTGAAACCCAAAATTAATGATTATGTAAAAGACCTCTGGCAGGAGGATTGGAATACACAGACGGATAACAAACTCTTTCAGATCCGTCCAATTCTAAAGGAGTTCCTCCCATCTTCGTCTGGTGGTCGTAAAGAAGAAACAGTTCTGTGCCGGCTGCACACCGGCCATTCGTATTTTACCCATTCCAACCTTTTAAAGAGTGAAGAAGCTCCTTGGTGCATTCCGTGTCATGTGCCACTCACAATGAAACATATTCTTTTAGAGTGTTGGGATTTGCACGATGTGAGACACAAACATTTTACAGCAGATTCCATGATAACCTTGTTCAGAGATGTTCCGCCTGACGCGATCTTTGAGTTCTTGAAAGAGGTCAACAATTTTCATCGGATCTGAGATTTTACAGTGGAAAGTTTTTTAACAAAGTTTTGGATGAGATTTTAGACGATGTCTTTTAAAGAATTGTGTGGATGAATGACCTGTGAGTTGATTTTAACGTGGTGACAGCCCTGATATGGCCCTTTGCGGTCGGCTGGGCTATAAGCAACATTATCTTATCTTATCTCCTACACACACACACACACACACACACACACATAAAACACACACTCAAACACACACACATACACACACACTCAAACACACACAAACACACACACACACACACACACACACCAGATTGTAGGGTAAATACTGTTTAAAAATCCCAAAGGAAATCAAGCTGTCAGTGCTAATTAGTGGTTGAATTTTAACAGGACCAGTGATACTATTGGAGCTCTGTGTGTGTGTGTGTGTGTGTGTGTGTGTGTGTGGGTGTGTGTGTGTGTGTGTGCATGAATGTGTGTTCATCTCTCCAGGATGTGGTATTGTGGATGTGATATTGCTACAGTGAGGTGGCTGCTTCATTGTCACCAAAGTGTGGTTGATAAGTCTCTGGCCATCTGAGTTTTTTATGAATTATTTTTTATTTCCTTTTGTACTATACTATCATCCCATTACTAGGAAATAATTTCAATTTCCAGCCCTCACTATCCACCTGTGTCTTTTTATCCCACCATCCTTTCCTCTCTTACCCCCCCCCCCCCCCCCCCCCAATGCCCACTACCCCTCTTAACCCAAAGCTTCCCCCTCTGTGTTGTGGTGGGGGGAGGGGGTGTGTGGAGGGGGGTCAGTATCAGGAACATTCTGTGTGACATGGCATCCATGATGCTAGAGACGTGTCTTAACAGTTTTCTTTCATTACATTGGCATGACATGGTTTTCACCAGTGTCAGTGTAAGCAGTTAATGTGTCCCAGAAGCTAATGATTGGGGATGGAGCATGCAACATATCTGCATGTTAGTTTTGCATTGTTCTTCTCGGCATTAGTTTAGTGTTTGTTCCATACATAGTAATTTCGATACATGCTTGCACACTTGAATTTTTACTCCAAGAGTAAAACACACACACACACACACACACACACACACACACACACACACACAGTGACAAACACAGTCACACACACACACACACACACACACACACACACACACACACACACAGAGTGACACACACACACACACACACACACACACACACACACACACACACACACACACACACAGAGTCACACACACACACACACACACACACACACACACACACACACACACACACACAGAGTCACACACACACACACACACACACACACACACACACACAGAGTCACACACACACACACACACACACACACACACACACACACCAAATCAGTTAACCTCAAATCACAAGTTTCCCATCACAGATTAAGTGGTGACTAAGTCAGCTGTGGATATTAGAGACTGCTGAGAATTGTACATAGTGCCTTGAATATCACCATATCTTGTACTTAAAATAAATCGATTCTGCTTTGTTTGTTAACAACACTGAGAGCTTGCGGCAGTTGAACAACAGATGGTGGACAGAAATAGGGCTGGAACACATACATCATTTAAAGATTTTATTTCAAGTATTTTATTATCGGTACTGTTTCTTTTTCTTTTTTTTTTTCTTCCTCCCTGCCCCCGGTTTCTTAGCCTCTGCAGCCACAGGTGGTCTTGCCTCCAAATGTCTCATTCTGGCCGCACGCAGGTTGCCATGCTGCAGGTCCATTACCACAGTCCACAGAGAATGATGAACCATGGATCATGTCTGGAACACTTTGGGCATTTAAACAAAAATGATTTTGATGTTTCTCAGCAAGACCGATTTTTCTCGATTTCTTTGATGAAATCATTTATGCTCTGAATTGCAGGAATTGATTGCTTGTTCTGTTGCATGATATTGCAACGAGGCTATGAACTCTTTCCAGTAAATGCCAAATTTGTGATAGCAGCAGATCATGTAGTCCCATACCTCTGGTCCGTTTGGACATAATGCAGTTATTATAATTATGTTCTTAAACAGAATTGATCATTTTGCATTTGATCATGGCACCAGTGTTTCATGAAAAGTATGACTGATTTTGAATCAGCATAGTCATACAGTACATTGCAATGAATATCAACAGGAACAGGAGTGGTAGGCAAGAAATGGAAAGCCATTAGTTGGCAAATTTTAATATACATAAAAAGTCTTTTCCTTCGTAAGTTAAAAATGTCTTCACTTTCAAATCAGAACTGCTGCTCCATTCATGCACAGCTCCAGTACAGAGTCAGTGCAGTGATCGCTGTGCAGATTTTGGCTGCATGTCCTGGCATCAAGTGAGGACATCATCACCACACCTATCAATGCATGCACAAGAGAGACAGACAGACAGACAGAGAGGCAGACAGATGGACAAACAGGCATGGATAGGGGTGGGAAGCGTGAAGTGGAGTGCAGACTGGTGTCTGCTGTTTTCACACATTGCATCTTTGCTGAGCTGGAATTCCTCTATAGACACTAGTGTTGTTGCTTATTTCTTTTGTTCAGGAAGTGAGTTCTGTTCAGTAATGGTCTTGAAAATGGACAAACTCTTTGCTTCTGCTGTATGGTGGTATGAAGCATCTGTTGTTTTCACTGAACTTTCAACACTCTGTGTGGTCAGGTGGTCAGTGTATTGAGGACAGGTGGTCAGTGTAGTGTTTAGCTCTGACACAACAGTTATCCCACTGGCTTAAGGGTAAACTGATCAGGTAGCAAAATGGGCAATATCAATCACCCATTTTGAAACAAGACTCAGAGAGCCACCATTTCGAGACAAGACTCAGAGAGCTACTAGTGGGACTTGCAGCCTCTCTGGTGGAGGTGGAGTACTGGTAGTGGCAAATCAGACTCCAGTATTTCTCCAAGTGTTATATCTGAGAGCCAGTAAAAATGTGACATGTACTTCCGTTTCTGTGTTGGGAAGTGGCAGGGGGAAGGGGCTGCATGTGTGGGAGCGGGGTGTAGGGAGTGGGTGAATTTTTGCTGGTGGTGGTTAGATTACATTCATGGGCAGAAACAGATGGC
>JADBJO010026734.1:0-5000 GCA_016801955.1 Conus betulinus | reverse complement strand
ACACACACACACATGCACGTGTATTCACACATGTATTCACACATGTGCATGCATTCTCTGAAAGGGGATTATACGGCAGAAGAAGTCCTCACAGGAGTACATAGAGAATGTTGTCAAAGCTGGGATCGTTCCTTCAGCGAGTCTTTTGTATCTCGGTCTCTCTATGTACGTCTGTCTTTGCCTCTGCTTGTCTGTCTGTCTGTCTCTCTGTCTGCCTCTCTGTTCACTTCTCTTCTGTTCATAGGGGTTTACTGAAAAAGCAGAAAATGACTTTGTCCCTGCAGAGCCTAAGGAGACTCCGGGGTCTGGACCTGTGCCTGCAGCCTCATCGGGTGACAATGCAACCTCCACCACTGCCCCAACAGTGGCAGCAGGAAACACCACCAAGGCTGAAAAGGCTGACAAACCGGAGGATGACAGCACAGGTAGGGGGAGTGTTGGGGAGAGGGGTGGTTAAGGGGTGCATGGTCAATTCGGACAGGGTCACAGAAGAGGGCGGAAGCACAGGGAGGGGTAGAGAGGGAGTGGGGGGCTAAGAGGTGGGAAGGGTGTAGTGGACTGGAGTGCAGGAGGAGGTGCACATATGTTAAGTCTTGTTTGCGCTAGAGGAGTCTTCCCATCATGTGCTTGCTGTGGCAACATTGGACAGCTGTGACCACCCACGTAGATGAATGCAAGAGCAAACTCGCAGATAATTAGGGGATCATGAAGGTGTTAAACGTTTTCAGGTGAGACTGGCTAACGGGGAAGGTGATCGTCCAGTCAGAGCAAAAGCAAAAGGTCATGAGCTCTGCAGTGGAAAAGATGACCGTGATGGTTTTCGTCATCTCAGTTCATGGTTTTTTATCCAGTCCTGTCAAGGGTGAAAAGCTTCAACTTGTTTGCAGCCAAGACAGAAAATTTGTCGGCAAATAGTCATGTAATTTATTATCAGGATGAAATTTCACATCATCATCACCACTAATATCCTCTTCGATCAACATTAAAAGAAAGGCTCAAATTCTTTGCTCAACATGAAAAAAAAAAAGCCTCAAATTCTTTGATCAAGATGAAAAGAAAGTCTCAAATTCTTTGATCAAGATGAAAAGAAAGTCTCAAATTCTTTGCTCAGCACGAAAAGAAAAGTTTCAAATTCTGTGACCCGTCATGCCCTGCTCTCCGTCAGTGGTCAAGGGGAGTTTATGTGAACTGGTATCTGTGTTGGCAAACCCATGGGGACTGTCATTGGCCAGATGTGGTGGACTGCTTTGAAGGGCCACAGGTACTTCTCTCTGTGTGTATCATATGACAGATCCATCTGCATACTGCTCTCCAATGGACTAAAAATGGGGGGAGGTGAGTGAAAGAACACAGTCAAAAGATCAATAGACTCGACTACAGTGAAGAGTAACAAGAGGATAACAGATTCACCTAATGTAAAGAGGACTTCAAACAGGAACAAAAAGAAACAGGTTGGGGAAAAAAAAAAGGGAAAGGAAAAAAAAATGAACATGCAAGTGCAAAGAAAGAACCCCATCACCACCATCACCAAAACCTTGAAAGTGTTGTATACATGCAAGTAGCACTGGACATTTAAGAGCCCATTCTGGACAGGGTACAATCACGCCATTTAGTCTCCAGATGGCAACAGGACGAAGAACTGATTTCACAACTTGTAAGCAGTGACAAGTGGCCAGAGGGGCGCTAAACCAAATACAGCTGCCTGGCCTGCACAATGCAGAGAAATGCAAACAGCGAAGGATTCAGATTCCCCAGATAGCAGTCAAGTTTAACGTTCCATGCTTTCGCTGCTCAGGGTGGATTTAGTCTTTCAGAGTTCCCCTGCATGTTTATTGGTTTCCTCATTCTGCTAGGACTGCTTCAGTGGCACAGGTCTGGTACCTTGACACACATGCACACACTGGTGACTGTTGCAGTGACTGTGACCGTGGTCGTCATCATCCTGGTTGTGGCCATCGTGCTGGGAGTGGCCGTCTTCAATCTCCTCAGAATACGCAAGTGAGTGGACACTCTGTGTGCATGAACTCAGATTTCAGAGCTGATACTGTGAGGGTGTGAACTGTTCACAGCAAAATCAATAAAGAACAAAACCTAAAATGGTTTGGGAAAAAGAATTGTGAGATCATACAGTAAACTTAAGGAGATGCTGCCTCGCTTTATTTGTCTAGTCCATAGTAGATGTTTATGAACTAACATAAGGTTTATGAACTAAGAAAGTTCTATGGGTGTCAGAATATATCATCCATGGATGCATTATGGCCATGCAAGAAGCTAAAAAAATCCACCCTTTATTTTATTTTATTTCATTTATTTTATTTTTTTTTTTTGCAACCCCTTGCTAAGCACCAGTCTCCCAGAAAACATTGCTTTGCTATAGATTTTTTTTTTTTTTTTTTTTGCTACCATGATCAAGCTTTCTATCAGTTTTGTGTATTGTTGTTGACACTTCATTAATACTATAGTTGTAATAGAAAGGCCACAGTCTGCCTGAGCTGTACACTTAGAAAACTTCATGCATACTACAGAGAATCGGCATTTGGTAGTGTGCTTTGTTAAGCTAGAAAGCTGGACCTTGAAAAAAGGGGTGAGATAAGAATTTTGAATAAAATGCAGTGGGACTGATGAAAAATCAGAATTTTTGGAAAATGACTGTTGCTGTGTCTGAACAGTCTTGGACTTTGTGATAGGTATTACTTGAATATGAACCCTTTTGAAACCCTGCAAAACTATCTAGAACTGTCAAAAGTTGTGGATGTGTACAAGGTACTTAATTTCTATGTGTTTCTCACACCGCCCCCCCCCACCCACCCACACACACACACACACACAGAATATTATATGACAATACTTATCATACAAGTCATTTCCATTTAATCCTGAGAAATTTAGCAAAAACTGGAATAGTTTTGAAAGGGAAACCACTTGGGTATAAACTTTGTTTAAATGAAAGACAGTGCTTGAAATATTCAGCTGAAAACTACAGAAAGATTAATGGAAAGCATATCCATTGCAAAGTAGCAAATTCAGAAAACCTTTACTTCTTACTGGCCAAACTTATGATTTGCAAATCATGCATGATATGTTGGTGAAGTTATGAAGTAGGGGGACCAAGTAAACAAAAAATGACCATGTGACTGTCAGATTGAAATTGACCAAGATAATGGAGAATAAGTAACAGAATATTGAGTCATAATAGTGGAGGATGAAAGACATAGTAATTCACTCCCCCTTTTTTTTCATAGCAACCAAGATGATGTAGAATAACTAACAAAATATTAAATCATTATAGTGGAAGATGAAAGAAACAGTAGTTTACTCCCCCCCTTTTTTTTTTAACATACGACAAAGTATACTGTAGAATAACTATCAAAAGATTGAATCATAATAGTGGAAGAAGAAAAGAAACAGTAACTCACTCCCCTTCTTTTCCATACTGACTAAGATAATGTAGAATAAGTAACAAAATATTAAATCATTATAGTGGAAGATGAAAGAAACAGTAATTCACTCCCCATTTTTCTTCATACAACTAAATATAATGTAGAATAAAACTATTAGAATATTGAATCATAATAGTGGAAGATGAAAGAAATAGTAATTTACTCCCCCTCTCTTTTCTATACCGACTAAGATAATGTAGAATAACTAACAAATTAATATTGAATCATAATAGTGGAAGATGAAAGAAATAGTTTTTGTTTTTTTTTTTCATATGCAGTTTTGCTATCTTTGCTCTTGCTTCATGAATGCATTGGTTGCTGATGCCAGCTGAAGAATCCAAAGGGGCTGCATGTGCAGTGAGAAAACTTGGCCATTTTGTCTAGAGGTAAGGTCAGGTAATGTCGCTTATAGCCCAGCCAACCTCAAAGGGCCATGTCAGGGCTGTCACCATGTTGAAAGTCAGCTCACAAGTCAGAAAAAAAAAAAAATGAAAAGAAAAAAGAAAAAAACAAACAACAAAAAAACAATTCATATATCTTTAAAAATACTCCATTTCGTCTTTCAGGGGAAAATAGAACTGTTATGTATTGGATCACATACAGTTGGATGATATACCATAATATGTTATTTAAGTATACACATAAAGGTAGGATTAGTGCTTTGAATTGGTGCGTATTTGAGTGTGAGAGAAGTGTAGACAGATGTAGGATTGTATTTAAGTGCTCTAAGAGAACAAACTGGTTATCATGGTCATTTAAAGCTTTGTCTCAAAGAATATGCAAGGTATATATTTCTTAGACTTAATGCTTTGCGTAGTGTTAGGACTTTAATGTGAGCAGCTTGAGTGTGTGTGTGTGTGTGTATGTGCATGTACATGCATGGGTAGTTGCATGTGTGTGTGTGTTATATGTATATGTGTGTGGTGTGTAAGTATGAACACATGCGCAGGGATACAAGAAGCTTTTTTTATTTGTTTTTTCGTTTTTTTTTAATTTTTTTTTAGTTCATTTGGCCTGTACACTCAACCTTTTTTTTTATAGGCCATTTTCAGTATTTTAAGGCCCATAGCTGGAATGTCTCTCTAAGTTTTAGACAGTCAATTGACATGAAGGAATTCACACAAAACATGGAGTTGACACATCATCAACCACAGTTTCTGGTTGTAGCCTACACGCATATCCACATCACAACATTTCTTCATTGTTTCAATTCCTGTCAAATTTGTTTTCTCCTGAAGGGAAGCAAGATGAGCCTGGGTGTCTTTTGTTTCAGTGTTATTCTCTGATGCCTAAACAAAATAACGCAATGGGGTTTTCAACATGCAGGTGTATGATGCCTAAACGAAATAATGCAATGGGTTTTTTCAACATGCAGGTGTTGATGGGGTAAACGATGCAGGGGTTTTCACATGAGGCGTGCCCTAAACGAAATAATGCAGTGGGGTTTTCAAACATGCAGGCGGTATGATGCCTAAACGAAATACTGCAGTGGGGGTTTTCAACATGCAGGCGTATGATGCCTAAACGAAATACTGCAATGGGGTTTTCAACATGCAGGCG
>JADBJO010026733.1:15000-22162 GCA_016801955.1 Conus betulinus | reverse complement strand
CTTCATTTAACGTCTATCCACTATTCGTGATATTAGCACAAAAACAAAAAAGTGAATGTGTACCGTAGTAATTGCGAGCGTGCACATATGTGTTTATGTATGGGTGCGCGTACACACGAATGTGTGTGTGTGTGTGTGTGTGTGTGTGTGTGTGTGTGTGTGTGTGGTGGTGTGTGTGTGGTGTGTGTGTGTGTGTGTGTGTGTGTGTGTGTGTGTGTGTGGTGTGTGTGTTGTGTGTGTGTGTGTGTGTGTGAGAGTTGTGGATGTGTAAGTTTGTGAATATCTTTACCCAAGTCATGAAAGAAGATTAACATGAAACAAAATATTTATAACCAACAACTAACTAATCAATTAAAGCTGTGCATTAATGAGAGTAATTTTCTATTAAGATTAAATTTCTCTTTGATTCTGTTAATATCAACTGTTCTTTATCAACGTGATCTACCATACTACATTCGAAGGCTTTCCAGATATGCGACTTAACCAAGTTACACTGTTCATGTACTGATAAGGGGAAATCAAACAGTTCTGAATCAAAACTATTTTTGGCTCCACGTTTAGCTGCCCTGTCTACTTTTTCATTATAATGAAAGAACAATGTGAAGGAATCCAGCAAAAAGCTACATGGGTTCCTCTTGCAATTAACATGTGTATCATACAACTTATCTCTATGATCATTTCAGGTCTTGTGTGCAATTGAAAAACTTTTAATGCCTGAAGAGCTGATTTAGAATCAACACAGACAGATTTGAAATATTGTTTTTTGGAAAGTTTTAAAAGGTAGTTTAAAGCCAGGAGTATCGCTGTTAATTCTGCTGTAAATATCGATTTGTTAATTCCGATATAAAATGATTTCTCTACTCTTAAGTCTGGTATTAAGAATGCACAACCTGTTTGTTTATCAATGCACGAACCGTCTGTGTATATTTTCAAATAATTTGAATAGTTCTTTTCAATATGGCATTTGATATAGCTTGCTACATGTTTATGTTTTCATCTTTTTTCATATTAGTATGTTCAATATCAAAATGTGCTTTACTAAGCTCCCATGGTGGTATAGGAGAAAATAACGGTCTAATGGATAGAGCATCGTTAGATGTGTGTGTGTGTAGATGTGTGTTTGTGTGTGTGTGTGTGTGTGTGTGTGTGTGTGTGGTGTGTGTGTGTGTGTGTGTGTGTGTGTGTGTGTGTGTGTGTGTAACGTGTGTGTGTGTGTGTGTGTGTGTGTGTGTGTGTGTGTGTGTGTGTGTGTGTGTGTGTGTGTGTGTGAGAGAGAGAGAGAAACACGTTGAATTGGATGGTGTGTAATCATATTGTACGGGTTTGTCTTTGGGTTCTTTTGTTCGTGTTCATTACATTTTGTAGTTAGCATGATCGCTGGTATGTTTCCTTTGTCATATACATTAAACCCCTGTCCGTTTTCCTCTCAATTTCATATTGTACGACCGTATTCCGTCGAAGGCTAATGTATTCTATTATTTACAACATCAAAATATCATTATTTTGTGTTTCAATAATTTGGTGTTTTCTTTTTAGCACTCTTTTTATTTCTTGCTCATCGTTTTATTTCAGATTTATTAACTAAAACGGTCGGCATCATATAAAACAACAACAACAACAATAACTAACTACTACTAACTAGACTACTACGGCTGCTGCTGCTGCTGCTGCTGCTGCTGCTGCTGCTGCTAGTAGTAGTAGTAGTAGTAGTAGTAGTAGTATAGTAGTGAGTGGTAGTGGGTAGTAGTAGTAGTAGTAGTAGTAGCAGTAGTAGTAGTAGTAGTAGTGTTGTTATGCCACAGCTATCTATCACTACTACCTCTACGACGACGACGACGACTACTACTACTTCTGCCTCTATTATTACTTCTATCGTAACTAACTGCTGCTACTTCTGTTTTCTACTTTCACTACTATTACTACCAATCGTCACAGAAGGAAATCAAAAAAAAAAAAAAGTAGATGCAAAAGAGAACCATATACTGAATCTCTCCATTTTGACATATTCTACTCTCTCTCTCTCTCTCTCTCTCTCTCTCTCTCTCTCTCTCTCTCTCTCTCTCTCTCTCTCCTCTCTCCCTCCTCTCTCTCTCTCTCTCCTGCTCTTCTCTCTCTCTACTCTCTCTGCCTCTTTCTCCTCTCTCCTCTCTCTGCTGGGGTGAGGGTGGCGGAGGGGGGAGGGAGTTTGCGGGCGTGGTGTTGTATGCGTGACTTCGTTCCTGCGTGTTGTGTGTGTGTGGTGTGTGTGTGTGTGTTGTGTGTGTGTGTGTGTGTGTGTGTGTGTTGTGTGTGTGTGTGTGTGTGTGTTGCGCGCGCGCGCGCGCGCGTGAATTATAGGACATACGGACATGTGTGCATGCACACTAGTGTTAGTATGTAAGCTGCGCGCCTGTTTACTAATCGAGACAATAATTAATGTGTAGCTTTATATTGTTGTTTTTTTTTTTTCTTTTAGATTTATTTTTCATCATATATATATATATAAATATATATATATATATAGATATATATATATATATATATATATGACAAAATAAAACTAAAAGAAAAAAAAACAACAACAATATAAAGCTATAATATAAATATATATATATATATATATATATATATATATATATATATATATATGTATGTGTGTGGTGTGTGTGTGTGGCGCGTGTGGCGTGTGTGTGTGTGTGTGTGGTAAACTTTCTGTACCTCTTTTTCAAGAGAGCTTGCCAAAAAAATTTCATTTCAGTTATGTCTTATGATTCAGTTTATAGCGTTTTACGACGTGACAGCTATTACGACTTTTTTTTTTTTTTCCCCTTGTCTTGTCACCTGCTGGTTAGAAGGCATAATTGCAAAGGCCAAAGAGAAGAAGAAAGAGAAGGGAGAACAGAGTGAATAAAGGGAGAGAAAGAAAGAAAAAAGACAGACAGACAGACAGAAATAGTAGAAGAAAGAAGAGGAAGAAGGCGACCCTTGGTGGATAAGGAAAAAAAAAAGGAGGAGAAGAACAGAGTGAAAAAAGATGAGATGATGATGATGATGATGATGATGATGATGATGGGTGAAGCAAAAACCTTTTTTAACTAAAGCATCATGGAGAAAAATCAGTGAACCAGATGTTCACACGGTCGTAGATGAGATTTCGCGATCCCTCGTACCTTAATAAACAGAATTTTTAAAATCTGTCTGATAAACCTTCGATTCAGTCGCAGGCCGAGAGCACGAGGCGGGCACCGGAAAATGACGGCACTCAGCTCTAAAGAAATAACCGGAAGTGGAGACAAGGCATGCGCCTCCCTTACCGCTTCCCCTCAACGGTCCTACGATCAGGACGATAAAGAAGGTGTGTAAGTTGCCTGACAAACGACTCGCTTGTCAGCGTCGCCTTTCCCCCTTCTTTGGGTTCTTCTTTTCTTCTTCTTCTTCTTCTTCTCTTCTTCTTCTGTCTTCTCTCCTCCTCCTCCCCTCCTCCTCCTCCTCCTACTTCCTTCCGTTTTTCTCTCCCTTCCTCCTCCGTCTCCTCCTCTTCCTCTCCCCTCCTCCTCCTCCTCCTCTTCCTCCTTCCTCCTCCTCTCCTCCTCCTCCCTCACCTCCTCTTCCTCCTCCTCCTCCTCCTCCTCCTCCTCCTCCTTCCTCCTCCTCCTCCCCTCCTCCTCCCTCCTCCTCCTCCTCCCTCCTTCCTTCTTTTCTTCTCTTCTTCTTCTTTTTCTTCTTCTTCTTCTTCGTGGTGGTGGTCGTCGTCTTCTTCCCCTCCGTCCTCCTCTCCTCTTCCTCCTCTTCCTCTCTCCTTCCTCCTCCTCCTCTCCTCCTCCCTCCTCTCTTCTCCTTTCTTGTCTTTCTCTTCTTCTCATTCTTCTTCTTCTTCTTCTTCTTCTTCTCTCTGTGTTTTCTCTCTCAGTCTCTCTGGTAGCGTATTTGTTACGTTTGCATTGTTTGCATGTTGAAAAACGGAATATCATCATCTGTCGTCAATAATTTGCTGGTCTGTTTTCTTTTTCTTAAGTAATGTAGACTCATTGCGACGACACGTGTCATGAAATTGGAAATCAGTTTAAAAGACGGTATGCAATCAGTTTTTTCTTTCCTTTTTTTTCTTTTTTTTTTATTCATGTTCATTATTTCATCTATTTGTTTCTTTTCTTTATTTTATTTTATTTTTTTGCGCGTTTGGTCCAGATGACAGGTACAAATCCAAGATCAGCACAACAACGTGGAAGCGCAGTTGTGACGTCATATTACGAACCGTCAGAGGCCTCTTCAGTCCCCCGAAGATGACGTACCTGTGTATCGCCAGTGTTGTCTGATGTCCCCCCCCTCGATCTTGTTGCAGTTCCATGGTGACACAGAGAGATTTTCACAGGGGGGGTGGTGGCCGTACACCTGCTTTCTGACTGACTGGCCGTGGCTTATTATTATATCATTATATTAATCATTATTATTAATGAATGTTCATATAGCTCTCCTATCCTCGGCTTCGGAGACCAAGCTCTAAGATTGCTTACACAATCCACACTCGTGACCACACAACGGCTGGCTGCCTACCTGTGTAGTGGAAACTGAAGAGCTGCCAGCTGGCGCTTCATGCAGCTCGTTCCCCCCTCACCCCCCTTGTCATCTCCTTCAATATCGTTTAGATACCGTTCACCGCCCCCTCAGGTTTCCCTTACTTTCCTTACTATTCCGTACTTTTCCTTCATTCTTTGTCGTTTCCTGTCTATTTCTTCTCCCTTGATGTTTCCTCCCCACGGGGGCGCAGGGTGCATACTGTTGTGTAACGTGTCAATCCATAACAACGGCAAAACTGGCCTTCTATTTCCGAAAGAAGTGGTGATGAGATTTTACCGTGTCTGGGCAAGATAATTATGCAACGAGTTCACATTCACACACCGGAACTTCGGTTTATAGTCTCATCATTCTGAAGGACTGTATGGGAAATGAGTCCAGAACCAACGTTAACGCCCCTCCGAGGGAAAAAAACCTGCTGTAAAAACCCGAAACGCCCGGCAGAGATTCGAAACCCGACAACCCCAGGATCCAACAACACCAGACCAAGTCTGCATGGAACAAAAGAACTATTGAAAATATGATCCACATGAGAGGGAAAATGAAACTTCAAGCGAGTGGAGTGTGTAAAACGCTATCACAACATAACCAGCATCCAACCCCGCCCACGCGCGCCTACACATACGCAAGCACACACATCGCACGAACGACACGCGCCGCGCGCACGCAAGGTACACCACACACACACACACACACACACACACACACACACAACCACAACACACGCAGGCACACAAACGCAAGCCTGCACACGCGCACTGCACGGCACTATCGCAGCACACACATGGAATGCACGCACGAACGTGCGGCCACGCACACACAATTCACACACACACCACAAAAACACACGCACGTACCGCACTCCTACACACACCAAAGCACAGACGAGAGAGGGGAGAGAGAGACAGAGAGGAGAGAGAGGAGAGACGAGGAGAGAAGATGATGAGTGAGAAGATGAGATGAGATTGAGAGAGAGCGAATCACCAACCAGAAGTCTTAAGTTCCTGACGACAGTAACGCACTTTCTAATCGCAGATGCTGCGGTTCCATACGGCAGCCGTGCCTAACGCTGCCTTCGTTCGCCTTGGGAGACACACGACCCCCGTGTTTTCACGGCCAGGGACGGCCGACACGGGCCTCCCTGCAACCACCACCCACAGAGACATCTCCTGACTGCTCCTGCTGCGCCTCAACCCCACACTCTCCACCCTCTGCTGCTTCAACATCCGCCGCCCACCATCCGCGCTCGCTTGTCTGTTGCGTTGCCCAGGGGAGGGTGGTGCCTCATGGTCTGGGCACCAAAGTCTCGCAGCCGTGGGACTCCAGCCAGTCGTGCTGCTCGTCCGCCGCCAGAGCCATGTGCTGCGCGGCGGCTGCAGCCTAGGTCCCGTGTGGTAGGTGGCGGCGTCTCATGGGGCGGTGCGGCAGCAGCAGGGAGCGAACAGGTCGGGAGGATGATGACGGTGCGATTCCTGCTGCGGCCGGGTTCTGCAAGGGACGCCCTGCTGTTCTGCGGCGGCGTCTTCGCGCAGAGTCTATCGCCCTCGAGGTTGTTCGGGGGGCGACGACGCTGCCCGAAGCGGCCGTTGCTGATCAGAGCAGCCGAGCGGAGAAGATGGCGAGTCCTGCTGCCTGCGGCGAGGGTCAGGGCGGTGTGTTGTTCTGCGGCAGCTTGTCCTTGAGGTCCCTCCAGACCCAGGGTGTTGCTCCGGGGGCTTGACTGACAGGGCGGGGATGCAGGCTGGTCCGCCGGGTGCTGCTCCGTGACGCGTCTGGAAGAGCGGAGTGCTGCGCTGCCCTGAGTCCTTGGCCCTGGTTGTGGCCGTTGCCGTGCTCTGCTCCCCCGCAAAGCGGGCTCGCCGAGTGCTGCTGATCCAATCCCGCTGGTTCAACGAGAGTCGTGCTGCTGCGCGTCGGCCGTTGAGGTCTTCACCTTCCGCCCGTTGTTGTCCCGGCGCTCAAGTCTTCTGGCTGCTCCTGTGTGTTGTGCAGACTGCTGCTTTCTTCTTATCTAGGTCCAGGTCTAGGCCGGGCCAGGGTGTTTGCCAGAGTTCTTTCTCGCCATGCAGGCGCGTGCGGCTTTGTTGCGAAGAGTTCGTCTGTATCCTCAACACGAGAGACTGCTGTACGGTGGTCTCCGTCATGCGTGGGATTTGAACGGTTGTTGTCTGGCAACGGCCGTGCTGTCTGTCTCCCTTGTTGCCGGGGTTTCGGGTCAAATGCATGCCTTCTATTAATAATGCCTCCCCCAAATCAAATGCCGTCCTACACCACCGACAACCACCCCCCCCACCGCCGTCAACAACGCACGACGACCCCACCTCACCCACAAAGCGTTAACCACACTAGGGGCCTCTCTCCCCCGTCCCCCCCGTTCCCAACCGAGGTGCACCAAAAAAAAAAAGAAACACAAAAAAAAAGCAACAAAAACAAAAGGGCTGGAGCCCCGGATGATGCTTCGTTGTTGCTGGTCGTCCTCCTCTCCCTCCACCCCTAACCGTGGACGCAGTGCGAGCTGTGCTTCCTTTCCGCCCATCGGCTTTTCCCTGGTCTGATGCTCCATGCTACCATTCTGCCGGGGCCTCCAGGCCCTTCCGGTCCGCGCTCG
>JADBJO010026733.1:0-2500 GCA_016801955.1 Conus betulinus | reverse complement strand
GTCTTTTTTTTTTTTTTTTTTTTTTTTTTTGAAATAGTAAGCGAGAGAGTGACTGGAAGAATGACTGAGTTTATGACTGAGTGACTGGTGGACAGTCTGAATGTATTGAGTGAGCCAAAGGCGACATATTCAGGAATAGTTTGCTTTTACAGTGTAAGAAGGTTTCAGAAAAAAAAAATACACTGCCATACAACAATAGTGAAAGACACTGAAAGTGGAGGAGAGGGTAGGATGAGGACTTAAAACTGCCATTTTCTTGCGTGGCCTCACAGCACAAAGTAATGAGCGCCTGGCTGCCACCTACATTGGTGTGTGTGTGTGTGTGTGTGTGTGTGTGTGTGTGTGTGTGCGTGTGCGTGTGCGTGCGTGCGTGCGTGCTCGCGCGCGCGCGAGTGTGTGTGTGTGTGTGTGTGTGTGTGTGTGTGTGTGTGTGTGTGTGTGTTGTGTGTGTGAAAATTTAATTACCGTAATATTTCAAATGTAGGGCAAAAACTCATGAACAGGTTTTCCATCATGTGGCTTTCATTGGCAGTAACTCGAAACAAAACTATCCTCATTTTGAGTGACGCACTCGTTTTGATCGCAACCTTCTAAGTTTTCTACCAATATCTACTTGAACCATACCCCGACAATCTCATTATTCCAGTCATGCTTGAACAATAGGATTCAGTATGTGGTGCTTAATGGCAAAACATCAGACTTTGTCAGACATGGAGTCCCACAGGGCTCAGTACTAGGCCCCCTCCTATTCTGCATCTTCATCAATCCGTCGTCCGTATCAGATGAAAAGGTCACGACAGATTTATTTGCTGATGACTCGTCATTCCAACGAATGGTAGTGATCTTCAGACAATGGAAACTTCTCTCCAGGAAAGTCTAAACGACGTGTCAGACTGGTGTCACTCAAACTCATGGTCATACACTCAGCCAAAATCAAAACTATGATTATAGCTACCCGCCAAAAACACCACCAATTGTCGCCTCTTTGCCTAAAACTTCAGATGAATGGCACTTCCATCGAACAGATAGACGAGCATTGTGTTTTAGGGGGTAACGATAGATAAAGAATTAAATGGCAATTTCATCTCAATAGTTTATGCAAGGTAGTCTCAAAATACCTTTTCCCTGTTATCTCAATTAAGGCGCTACGTCAACAGTAATGTGCTTAAACTTTTCTTCAATGCACACATAATGTCACGTATCAATTACGCTTCAACAGAGTGGGACGGGAGTAGTGATGTCCACAAAAAAGGCTGAATTCTCTCCAAAGATGTGCAGCATAGCTACTCCATCCAGCTGTATCTCTAACAACAGACGATAAACTAAAAGCGCTGAACATTCTTCTTCTGTGTATGCAATTGGAATTCAACAAGGTATCATTTATGTTTACAATCTTGGCAGATACTATGTCATGTTATATCAATTCCCTTTTTACAAGATCGAACAGCTTTTCTGGCACGACGAAATTCCTTCTCTTCCCTACCCACGCATTGATCTATACAAAACAAGCCTAGCTTACTCTGGGCCATATGTCTGGAACTCACTTCCACCGAATCTACAGAATACGAACACTTCAAAACTTTTCAAGAACCATTTACATAAACCTTTTTATGTCGCAGTAATTTGATTATTCGATTAAAATAATTAGCGTTCATTCGCGAAGTCTTCTGTGACCATACAGTGAATAATCGTCTAAAAACAATTAACCTACTCCGTTAAAAATCGCTCATCCCCACTCCCACTCTGTCTACCATCCCTCTCTTCTCCTCCTCCTATCCACCATTCTCCCCCCCCCCCCCCCCCCCCCTCCTCTGACCTCTCTCTGTGTAGTTTTGTTTGTTTGCTTGTTTGTTTGTTTGTAAGTTTCCTTCTGTTTTTCACCACCCCCATGTCATTATTACGTTTATGAATAGTCTGCTTATCATTGTAGAATTAGATTACAATGTTTTGCTATATTGCGTTGTCAGTATGAGTAATATGTGTTGAAATAATTAATGCAGGACAAGGACAGATTGTAAGACTAGGCCTTGGCCTAAAATCTTCATCCTTGCGTCTTAAAGATCAATCAATATCCAATTCTTACCGATTGATGTCGAACACCATCTTGCTTGCAGAAGATTTCTTTCAACGACAAAGCAGAGAAAATAAAAAAAAGGATAGTTTAAAAAAAAAAAACAATCCTTAAATAGGTCTACACTTTTTCTCTGTTGTGATATACAAAAAGCACTTAATGCGTTTAAGACAAGAGAGAACCATTTTGATCGGGGTGCACATATATGTCCGCTTGCAGGCTTTTATGCACCGCAACATAGACAAAATATTACTCTTATCTCCTATATTCCTTAAATGAGAAACTTCATTCAGCATAGTTTGCTGGAATGCAGCAGCTGGATGAGTTCCTACGAGAAAGTTTTTAATGATCTGGATGTTCATGATTTTTTAATGTTTAATTTCAGAATCTTCTATGGTTGAATTAAATGACCGGTAGTTTCTATACACT
>JADBJO010026732.1:20000-22162 GCA_016801955.1 Conus betulinus | reverse complement strand
GACGCGTGAAACTGATTACCAGACAGACAAGACCACAGGTAAAGCAAATCACATATGGAAATACGATCAAAGAGAGCACTCAATTACATAGAAACAAGATCACATATAAAACAGAATAGCATGGAAACAACATGGCCACCGATACAGAGTTACATGGAAATAACATGTCAGATGTAAATCAGTCCCAGAATTACATGGAAATAACATGTCGGATGTAAATCAATCCCAGAATTATATGGACATAACATGTCAGATGTAAATCAGTCGCTCGGAAACAATATAATAGGCGAATTACATGAAAGGGAGGAAACAAAACCACTGGAAACTCAGTGTTGTGGAAACAGCGTTATGCGGATATCATATGGTATAGCCATGTGCCCTATGGCGTATGTGGCGACATCGACATCACGAATGTTCGAAGACCCCTGCGCTCTCTCGACTGTACGTGGTAGAACACAGTCGTTACGTCTGCAACACTTGAGAAAAGAACAGAGCGCCGAATGATCACTCCTTCGTCCCATTCCCACCCTGCTAACATCACTCGTTCCCCTTCTACTGTCCCCGAGTTCTGTCTCCTCTCCCCCTCCCCCACCCCCTTCCCCCCTCCACCACCCCCTCCCCCACCCCCACCCCCCCCCCCCCACCCTCCTTCCCCTGCAGCCCCATACTTCCCACTCCGAGGACTGAAAATGCCAACGGTTGTCTCTACCAGCGAGAGGACGTCATTACGTTGGGTGATGAAGACAGCAAACATGATGGCTGGACGTGATTCCACAAGATTCCCTTGCAGACCTCTGGCCTTTAAAGATAAGACAAAATCAGATCAGATTGTGTAAAACACAACTTTATCATCTCAGTACATGGGAACTGTGCAGAACATAGGAGAGTATCGAATATGTACAAACACATTCGAGACAAATTCCCCAAAATACTAAAATTCTAGACAGAGTTTCAAAAACAGCAAACATTGTGCAAAATTTAACGTTGATACACATATCACAGCACCATGGTACCACTGGATTGTGCTGCCACAGGATTTCTTTCTGTAAAAGGGCATCAAAGTTAAAGATGGAAGTTAAATGAATTAATAACACTGATGCAGGAACCCCCCTTCCTTCTGCACCGCCATACACACCCCACCTGGCCACACCCTGAGGTCGTTCTACCCTCCTTTCCCCCTCAACACACACACACACACACACACACACACACACACACACACACACACACACACGAAAGCACGCACGCACACACACACACACACACACACACACACACACACACACACACACACACACACACACACGCTCGTGCATGCACTCAAACGCACACACACACGAACATGCGCACGCACACGTACACACACACACACACACACACACACACACACACACACGCGCGCGCGCGCGCGCTCGTGCATGCACTCAAACGCACACACACACGAACATGCGCACGCACACGTACACACACACACACACACACACACACACACACACACACACGCACGCGCGCGCACACGCACGCACGCACGCACGCACGAACACACACAAACACACATAGACGAAGTGACACAACATGTCTCTCGCTTATCTACACATATAATGGGTTTACAGGAAATCAAGGCACAAGCAGCTTTGAGAATGAAGGATGGAACAGACTGTAGGACAAAACTAAGCCCTTGAGTTAATCAACGTTGTCTTCAGACGGCATTCTGATGGTGTACGTGAACAGTATTTGGCTAAAACATGGCTCTCATCACTAGCAGTGTGTTCTGCCCTGCACACCAGTCATTCTTTATGGCGACGCCATTCCAACATCACTTGCAGTATGTTCTGCCCTGCACACTGGTCATTCTTTATGGCGACGCCATTCCAACATCACTTGCAGTATGTTCTGCCCTGCACACCGGTCATTCTTATGGCAACGCCATTCCAACATCACTTGCAGTATGTTCTGCCCTCCACACCAGTCATTCTTTATGGCGACGCCATTCCAACATCACTAGCTTTCCACACCCACACACTTGTATACCAAGTTAGAAAATGGAGCTGTAGGCAAACATGCCATGCAACAGCAATAATGACATTGTCGTGACTTTGAATTGACATCGACATTCATTTTCTTAAGATCTGCAGACAAAAGGATGTGAATAGCATATTTTC
>JADBJO010026732.1:10000-15000 GCA_016801955.1 Conus betulinus | reverse complement strand
CACACACACACACACACACACACACACACACACACACACACACACACACACACACACACACAAATCTACCGAGCGGACATCAAAACAACTTGGTTGAAAACAGGAATGTCGCCCAATAACAAATCCGATATTAAATGCTGGCGCAGATCCTTGTTACGGATCCGAATTAAGGAGCGAATCCACGATCCGTTAATCCCAAACTACTGTAATTCTTATCAATTTCTTATCAAGATCAAGCGTGATCCAAGGATTTAAGCCTTTGAATTTTGATTGGGGTAGATGGTGCGGAATCAACTCGAAGGATGGGTTGTGGTGGGGTCTGCGTTTACCCAGGTATCTGTCTAGGTCCTGCCTGTTCGGGGCTAAAATAACGTGAGTAAAACGTACGCACAGCCTCTTCCTGAGTGAGGTTGTCTTCAATCGCAGGCATGCTAAACACAGGCATGCACTGCTTTCAAACCAGGGTCTTACTGCTTCGTTTGGGCATAAGACAGACTGGTTGGGGGGTGGAAAATGTAAAGGAAGGAAGGAGAGAGTGGGGAAGGGAAGGGGAGAAGGAAGTGTGTGGGTGGTGGAACGGGGAAGGGAGGGGGGGGGGGGGGGGGGGGGCGATGCTTTCGTTGTCGAAGGAGCACAGGCTGTCAACAACAGACCGGCGGTGGACATGGCTTCCGGCGGTCATTTCCGGTTTCATCAGTTGCTTCCCTTCCTTTTCAGCGCGGCCTTAATGTCTCTTCTGCAGCTGTTTCTGGGTTGTCCCCCTTTGTCTTCTAACCGGCGTCTTCCAGGTTAGAGTCTAACAGGCCACACACCACAATGAGGATTTGGCACTACATCACCGTATCATCCACAATGAGGATTTGGCACTACATCACCATATAATCCACAATGAGGATTTGGCACTACATCACCATGTCATCCACAATGAGGATTTGGCACTACATCACCATATCATCCACAATGAGGATTTGGCACTACATCACCATATCATCCACAATGAGGATTTGGCACTAAACCACCATATCATCCACAATGAGGATTTGGCACTAAAGAACCATATCATCCACAATGAGGATTTGGCACTGCATCACCGTATCATCCACAATGAGGATTTGGCACTACATCACCATATAATCCACAATGAGGATTTGGCACTACATCACCATATAATCCACAATGAGGATTTGGCACTACATCACCATATCATCCACAATGAGGATTTGGCACTAAACCACCATATCATCCACAATGAGGATTTGGCACTAAACCACCATATCATCCACAATGAGGATTTGGCACTAAACCACCATATCATCCACAATGAGGATTTGGCACTAAACCACCATATCATCCACATGAGGATTTGGCACTACATCACCATATCATCCACAATAAGGATTTGGCACTAAATAACCATATAATCCACAATGAGGATTTGGCACTACATCACCATATCATCCACAATGAGGATTTGGCACTACATCACCATATCATCCACAATGAGGATTTGGCACTAATAACCATATCATCCACAATGAGGATTTGGCACTACATCACCATATCATCCACAATGAGGATTTGGCACTACATCACCATATAATCCACAATGAGGATTTGGCACTACATCACCATATAATCCACAATGAGGATTTGGCACTACATCACCATATCATCCACAATGAGGATTTGGCACTACATCACCATATAATCCACAATGAGGATTTGACACTACATCACCATATAATCCACAATGAGGATTTGGCACTAAACCACCATGAAATCCACATGGTAGTTTTGAGGCCTACCAAACATTTCAGCCAGTATTTCATGTTAAACTGATATTTGATCAAAAGAATGACACCCCACCAATTAAGTCCCTTGTTTGGGGGGGTGGGGAGGGGGGTGGGGGTCACTGATGAAACCACAAACAATCTCTTTAGTTGACGACCCATTTCATTCCCCTGCACTCACCCGTGACCCTATCTTTGCGCCAGCTTGAAGCGCCCAAATAGTCCCATTCCTTTGATTTCAATCTGTCAGCTTGGAACCACCTGGCTTGTACCTTTGTGGACATATGAAAGAAAAATACGGAGGATGAGCTTTCAGACACTATGAAAATTCTCAAAAAAAATCTAATTGCACCAGTTTATAGATACTCGATTCTTTAAGCTAGGACTTGGCCCATGCATTTTTGGTGTGCAGCCACAGGTGAGACTGATACTGGCTCCCTCAGGTGTGTCCTATTTGTCTCCGCTTCCGGCTCAGGATGTGTCAGGTGACTGCTTCTTGTCCCACCCTCCGCAACTCCTTGTTGCTGGTTGCTTGTTTGTTGTTTGTGTGTCTTATCATATTCCAAACCACTGTCCTAGCACTGTAGCCATGTCGCTCCTCCCAGCTCCCCGATCACAGTCTCAACCTGGCTTCTCCCGCCACAGCTCTGGCACCGGCAATCCACAGGGAACAGTCAATGTCAAGTCATCATGAGGCAACCCACCAGAGGAGACACTGCGCTGCTGCCGAGTCACTTTGGTGGTTCAGTGGCGCCTGCTGAGACCAACAGATACAGGACACCTACTAAGCCCCCTACTTACGACAATAATTGCTTAGTCATGGAGCCAGCGTGAGTGAACTCTCCTTTCGGAGGGCGTCACCAGCTCTGCCCAACGACAGTCCCCATGAATTTGCCGGTACCAATGACCCCGACAGAACCCTACTAGAGTTGAAAGTAACTCAAAACTGAGATCACCGTGAGAGCAGGGCGTGAAGGTTTCAGAGTTGTTGATGAGGATGAGAATGATGACATTGATGCTATGGATTTCCATTGTGGTCTGAGACTGCGTGACGGGGCTGTTCTCTGCTTTCATAATAAATCTCGGTGCCAATCAGGCCCGAGAGATCCAGACACCTGCAGTGTTGATCAAGACATGTGAGCAACACTCTCTGAGACACATCCATTACGTGGACGAAACTCGACTGTGTCGTCCCGGTCTTTCCAACTGAGCTCATAATAAACTCAACTCTGGGTAGGAGCCAGCCAGGGCAGACAAATCCCACATTTAAATGACTCTGACAGGAGTTGAACCCACGACCTCCCAGCGGGAGTCCAGGACGCTAACCACTTAGCCACATCACATGTCCATGCTGCAGACTTCAACTAGCCACAGATTATCAAACCTGCAGCTGAGGCAGGTGTTGACAGAAGTCTGTATCTTCAGGAGGAAGTCAAAGAACTATGCAGCAGATACTGTAGACTTCAGACTGTATATGAGTCTTTGGAGCCACGAATAAAGTTGAGAGTAAAATGGTACTTTGCCTCTTAACCTGAAAGAAACACTAGATAAAACCTACAATTTCAACAACAAGTAAAAAAAAAAAAAAAGGTTGTCTAACATGGAATCACAATTGAGAGATCGGCATTGTAAGTTATCACCAACAAGATCTGTAATTTCCGCACATATGACCCATACACAATGTTACATTTACAGTGAAAGGAATAAAAAGGACGAACCAGCCCAACATGCCGTTTGGATATTTGGAGCATGCCAATTTGAAACTGTTGCGTTAAGTGTGCGGGCAACAAGAGTACAGTTACATGAAGAAAGGACTGAACCAGTGCCCACACAGCTATGTAAACTGTGTGAACTTTTGACTGTCATCTGTCTTCATCTTGAGTCCTAGTTTGTAAACGGCGCTAAAGGCAAACAATATAAAGTTTGCTAACAATTCTGAAATACGTCATTTTCAGGGGAATATTGGTCCTTCCTCACAAAATCATCTGCAATGTCAGAAATGATACGACAAATCCAACGAAACCCTGATCAAGACTAACAGATGCACGCAAACAGATATATGTATACAGACACGTGAACACACACACACACACACACACACACACGCGCGCGCGCGCGCGCGCGCACGCACGCACGCACGCACGCACACACGCACGCATGTATGTACTGACTGACAGCCAGAGACAGACATAGAGAGAGAGAGAGAGAGAGGAGAGAGAGAGAGATACAAACAGACAGACAAACAGACAGACAGACAGATAGAGACAGAGAGACAGAAACAGAGACACAGACACAGACAGATGAGCAAAAAAAAAATTACAGATAAAGTAGAAAATGAAGCGCGAGGGAAAGGGGTGTCAAGACAAAATAATCATCATACTTTCATACCCAGCTCTTGATAAATCTCACAACTTGACTAGAAAACCATCCCACCAACCAAACCCAAGTACCCAGCATCAACAGACAAGATACAGTGAAGAACGGGGGGGTACTGCGGACATCTGTGTGTTCTACACCCCACTATCATCCTTCTTCATCAGCAGTTCAAAAACCGTGCAACGACCCATTGACTGTCTCCTCTCCACTGGAGCAAAGCACAGCACTGCACAGAGACTGCGGTCTGGCACTGCAAAGGGAGAGACTCGAGTGGCTGAAGGGGCTGCGGTAGAAACAACCAGAAGCAATGAGGGGCAGGGGAGAGCGCAGACACCCGCAATCGTCAAGGCGCTTTCAGTCAGTTCAGGAATGAAAACGTTTTTTTGTTTTTTCTGGCAGTTGAAGCACGAAATGATGAAATGAGTCACTTTGGAGCTGTAGAAGAAATTACACCTATGCATACAATACTTTAAAAAATTTGGATACTCCTTGTGTATGTGTCATGATATTTTCTAAACTTCCGTGAATTGGATGCATTGGACATTTGCGTGTTTGTTTTTTCTCTTCTCAAACTGTGGGTGTACGTGTTTGATTCCCTAAACTTCTATAGAAATGTGTTACTTTAGAGATACTTATCAATTCGTAACAACTCCAAAACAAATCTTAGAAAGTTTATCTAATATATTCGTCAAACATGAACAAACGAATCATAAGACAATACACGACGCGTTTGGACCTCTTAGGTCATCTTCAGGCGAGAGAAACAACACTCAGGACAACGAAAATAAGGAGGGAGCAGTTACTTATCTCGTATCTGAAAATTTTGCAGTGACA
>JADBJO010026731.1:0-22163 GCA_016801955.1 Conus betulinus | reverse complement strand
CATCTGACCCTCGTCCGTACGGAGGACTGTCTTGGTCAATAATTCCAACTTTGAGGAAATGCGACGAATGTTCATATGTTTCAGTCATGTATTGCTACCTTCTCGGAGACATGGTTTCATGAAGAGATCAGGATGATAATTATTTCAGCCTAAGAGGAGTTTGGTTATGTTTTATTTTAGCGACACCTTCGAGTCGCCTAAGACTTTAGAGTTGGGTGTTGCTTGTTCCTTGTTTTGCCTTGGACAACTGTTAGATTTAGGTCGCCTTTTGTTTTTTGGCGCCAAAGACACGACGAGTTCGTTGCGTACCAAGGCTGAGCTATGAACAACTTCAGTTTTAGAATAACGGCACACTAAGCAAGTATTGGGCAGGAGGATAAACGTACTTATAGGAAAGAAAGTGAGAATGTGTTTTGTGTGTGTGTGTGGTGTTGTGAAGTAGAGACATGATAGAATGAGCGACAGAGAGAGAGTACTCAATAGGCATTAAATGCAAAGTTCATTGCTAAATGTATCTAGATTCGTCATCAAGTGGTGAGCACACAAGTTTGAAGTATTGGCCGGTTCCCGTCGACCCAGGCAGTCGTGCCACGTGAGTTTTCACATGCTGTTCATCTCCGTCGTGTGTGGTTCCGACTGTGACGGCGACGCCGCACGAGCAGCCGAGCGGAACTTACTGGCTATACTGGCTCACGGCTGTGCGATCGTCCATTTCACCCGACGCACCGTGTTTTATCTCAGCAGACTTAATGAAATGCGACTCCAAATCGAATCTGTACTTCTTTGTTACTTGTCTTAAACGAAAAATATAAAATACAGGACTTGTGCGATGGATAATATACCCGTCTTGTGCAGTATAATCATTTATGAGAGAAAGAGAGAGCGGAGAGAGAGAGAGAGAGATGGCGGACAGGTGTGTACCTATGCGTAAGCATTTGCGTCACACTTCACATGTTGCGTGCGGATATCTGTGTGTTTGTGGTTCGTTTGAATGCCTGTGTGTGTGTGTGTGTGTGTGTGTGTGTGTGTGTGTGTGTGTGTGTGTTTGTGCGTGTGTGTTGTGTGTGCGTGGTGCATGACGACAGAAGAAAAGGAGCGGGTGGGGTGGAGTGGGGGGGGTGGGGAGGGGGGGGGAGGTGTGGGAGGGGGGGGGGGGGGGGAGGGGGGGGGCGGATGCAGCTAACCGTGAACGTGTTTGGTGGGCTTTGTGTATACTATCTTTCTCTCAATACATCAAAAGCGTGCACCACTCTTAAGATTAGTTTTTTGCGAGAATATTAATTACGCGTTGTCTGCTTTTGTCCAGTTTGAATATTTCTCTAATGATGACAATGTGAGATTATTGTGATCTTCCTGTCCGAATAATAGAAGTTGTTTTGATTTTCATACAATCCCTTTTCGGTGTCACGAATGTGGCCCATGGCTTGGAGGTAGAGCATAGGGAGAGGGCTAGGGTCCTAAAATATTCGAATACTTAAACTACAGTGCATAACCGTGTAGTACCTCATCACGCCTCAATGGGGCGCTCCTGAAAAGACTTTCGCCTGCCGGAAAACATACAACGGTGGTGGTGTTGTGTGTTGTGTGTGTGTTGTGTGTGGTGACGAGCCCTTTCTTGTTTCTTAAGAACGGTGAAAACTGATAGTGCGAGCTTCTCGCCACGTTATTTTGTGTTTCCCCCTCAGGGTGACATAGCGCAGTTTGGACGCCACCCTGTGTGTACTAACTTGGCACGGGAGCGGGTCGACTGGCTCTACATTCCAAACGAGATTCTGCGGCCTCCCAATCAAGGAAACGCAGACTAACCAGTCCATATTGAGGTGTAATGCCCCCCCCCCCCCCCCCCCCCCCGCCCGAAAAGGAAAACTGTGTGCATGCCCACCGGCGTGTGGACAGCCCCCTACACTGCCCCAGCCGTTACCCCAGCCTTGGATCATGGCAAAGCCTAAGTCGGCGTGCTGTAGAACACCCGAAGGTGCTGGGGAGGACCCCAGAAATAGAGCACTGTCCTTCACCTGCCTTTAGAGCATCCCTGTACCCCCTTGGAGGCCTGCGCTGTGTTGACTATGGTACAGCACGCGCAGTACACTCCATTAAGGATATCAAGGGACATAACTGCTCCTGACAGAGGTAAATCAGACTACAGGATGCAACTCATAACAGCCTTAAAGAAGCATCCCCATGGGTGTACCAGCCCGTATTTCATGACTGCAGAGCCCACCGGCGAAAAAACACCACCCTCCAGCTGTCGAGCACACCCACAGACCCAACCACCCCTGCCCACGGACAGATGAAGACAGTGCCAACTCCAGACACAGCCAAGCTTTCGCCATAAAACGGTCTTAATGTGCCCTCAAGACGGCGATGACTCGGGTAAAGCGACTGGCTACGACAGAGGAGGTGGAGCCAAGCATTGGAGATACTACGGCAGTGGAATGCTGTCGAGTCCTGCCGTGGTGCGTCCTGCAGTATCACAGCTCCAAGGACCAGTTGAAACCTTCCCTACAGGACTGTCACACAAACGCCCAACACCATCACCTGAGAGCAAGAGGACGTACCATGGCCGGCTGACCAACCGATGAGGGGAGAAAGAGAAACAGTCTCGATGTCGTGGCGGGCCTCCGCGGACGAGAAGCTTCGTCAGGTGCATCGGGGGGGTTCCTGTGCTGAGCGAACGCTGACGAAGAAGTGTCTCGCATGTCTCAGGGTGTGTGTGTGTGTGGGGTGTGCAGGTGTGTGTTGTGGTGTGTGTTGAAATCTCACACCCACACACCGAACAAGAACACCACACACACGCACGACCACGCACGCACGCACGCACGACAGCAGCGCGAACGCACACACACAACGACACACAACACACACATTGTTACACAAACACACAGCCATGAGGACGTTCTGACGATGCGGCCAAGGGCAGCAAACCAAGAGAGGGAAGGAGGAGGGGAACAACATGAGGTCAGACCTATGACCTCACACACCCCCCCCCCCCCCCCCCCCCCCCCCAGCCCGCCCACAAAGACCCCACCCCCCCCACCCCCCCCCCCCCCCCCCCCCCACCCCCCCAAAGAGCGGAGGACTATAAAGCTCAGACCAACGACCCGACATGGAAAAGTCTACAGCTCGCAAAAAACAGGATGGTCTCCCTTATTGCGTTAGAGTACTGGGGGGGGGGGTGTGGTGGGTGTGTAGTGTGTGTGTGGGTGTGTGTGTGTGTGGTGTGGTGTGGAGGGCAGAGCTCGGCTCACCAAACAGAAGAGACCAAGTGAGAGCAGAGGGAAAGGAGGGGGGGAAAGGGGGAGTAGGCATGGAGGCGTGCGTGGTGCTTGTGTTTGCGCTGATGTTGAGGGTCATAGCAGTATAGTCAGCTGAATAAGTGTCTTATCTGCCCATATTGTACCTGATTTTGGTTAGTGGAATCGCAGGTAACTGGAAGAACAACCGCTGGTGGGGGAGGAAATGAATTGTATGGATTTTTTGTTTCTATCTTTTTATGAACAGAGTGGGAACTTGCGCCGGAAAACAAATTGTGGATTTTTTTTTTTTTGCACACGATTGTTTTAGTGCAAGAAAACATTAGTGCCACAGAATCAAAAAAGAATCGGTCACAACAAGCAATTGCAAGCTGAGTAGCGACAAGGCCACAGCAAAAATAATAATAATACTCAGCTAAGTTGCCACAGGAAAGAGACCAACCTGCTATGAAATGAAGCAGTCTTGGGCCTCAACATGCTCGCTGGGCTGCATGAGAAAAATCGCAGCAACAAGCCATAATGGTTCAAAGGATCATCCACTTGGTGAACGAAACAAAACCTATGCCTTTGGTAATGGATAGATAACATGGGTGGATGTGTGTGTGTGTGGTCGGATAGTGTGTGTGGTGTGCGGGGGGAAGGATGTTATATAGGATATCGAGCAGTGATATATACTGTGTGTGTGTGTTGTGTAAGGTAGTGTGATGTGTGTTAGTGGACGTAAAAGTGTGGGTGGGATAGAGACAAGTGCCATAACAAGAAAATGTGTTGTTGTATGAAAAATGGTATATAGATGTGTGTGTGTGTGTGTGTGTGTGTGTTGTGTGTGTGTGTGGAGTGGGTGCTGGTGGTGTGTGTGATTAGGGTGGAAAGAGCTGGACACACGGAAGGCTGGCGGACTTTGTGCCGGATTGCTTACCGGAGAGTAGAATTTGTAGTGTACGTCAAGCAGTATTTTTGTTAGATTGTTCGTAAAAACTTTTTGTTCCCCTAGATTTTCCACGTTAGTCAGAAGCTCCTCTATGTTCGTGCATAGGCTTTTGTGAAAAAAACTAGACAGCGTATCATTTTTTTTTGTGGGTTACTTGAAGAAAGACCACTTTCAGGGAAAAAGTACAACGGAATATACGTTTTCGGGCAGTGTGAAAGCAGGACTTACCTGTGAGACAACAACGAGTCATTTATCAAAACGCAAATGGCTGCACAAGTTGGAGAGAAGAAAACGGGACAGCGGGTGGACAAGAAGGATGGGTTCACTAAAAAAAAGCAGAGGGAACAGGGTAAATAACGGACTGTGATGATGAGTGGTAGGGCGAATGACCAACCTTCACAGACTCTTTGTCGGTGTGACCTAACTATGGGGGTGTGTGGGGGTCCCTTAAGACAAGTGGATCGTATGATCTTACTCTCTTCACAAAAGGACAACATGTTTGTCAATATGAATGCAAGAGTGTGAGTAAGGTCAGCTAAATCTCAGTGATGAGTTATTGTATAAAGGCTAAACATTGTTTGGGGGGGAGGAGGTAAACAACTGGGCCACCATTTGTAGTGCACTATTACTAGAAGCGTATTACTATCTAGCAACAATAAATACGTGAATAAGCTGAACAGGAAATAGTCGGTCATGGTCGTTTATATATTCTATTCGGAACACCAGAGCCGACTGGGTGTCACCAACCTGACCAGAAAAATCCAACTAAACAGTTTAAAACTCTAAAGGGGGGCATTGGTCCAAAAAAGGAGTCAAAGAGTCCTTTCAGAAACACACACACCACACACAAACACACGACACACACACACCCACAAATTTAGTGTATGTTAGGTAAACATTTGAGCCCCACAAATAGAGTTGATAGTCTTGAGCAAGCCTTTGATTTTCCCTAAAAATTCCGTGGCACGGATGTCGGTTAGGTTCTTGGCATAATTCGTTGGCACGCCTAAGGGTTTACGTCACTTTGGTGCAAAGTTCGGGGCATCGACGTGGTGCGGGCACTTGAAGTTGGATTTGTGCAGCATTGGCCGAATTAGCAGTGATCTGGGCCAAACCAAAATACGATAATACTGGTAATGGCTGATGCTAGGTTTAGGAAGGAGGGAGCAAGATCTATGTTTCCTTTCAGGGGGATTTCTGGTGCTAACACACATTAGGAAGCACTTTAAAAGCCTCAAATTATACGGTATAGGATGGCCTGGGACATTCTGGGAGATATGCAATGCCCATCGAGTACTATTTCTTACGAAATGGGCATCATGGCATCGGTTTGAACACAGAAAAAGCTAGTTCTACAAACATGGAAAGCCAGTCCAGCTGTTGAGTCGCGTTGGGAAAAAACCGAGCTTAAATGGGCATTATCACAGCATGACAATAGCAAAATATTGTCTTCGCAATGCACTGGAATCTGTTGGACACTAGAAAAACTATTTTTAATGGTAGGAATTGGGTGGTTTGAGACACTAGACACCTTATTCTCAAAGGGCCACTGATCTGTTGGGTCAATGGAGAAACTACTTCTCAAATGGCACTGGATCTGTTGACAGCACGATAAATATTCGCAAAGACACGGCAATATGTTGGAAATGGAAACTATCTTAAATGGCATTGATAGCTGTTGACACTGAGAAAACTCTTCTCAAATGGCAACTGAGAACTGTTGGACAAGTAGAAGACTATTCTGAAAAGGGACAGCATGGTTCTGTTGACTACTAGAAACTATTCTCAAAGGGCTGCTGATCTGTTGGACACTAGAAACTATTCTGAACATGAGAGAGAAGAGAGTATGTTGCCCCCCCCCCCCCCCCCCCCCCAGTCATATAAAACCATCCCTTCTTCCTCCACCCTCTTACCATCAACACCTTAAAGTTACATGTACCAACCCATCACTTCAGTCTCAGCCCACAATATCTTCCCACTACAAACACATACTACCATATATCCCACTATTTACCTTATACATAACTTATAGCTATCTTCCTTCCCTTCTCACCACACCCTCTCTATTTCTCACATCAGTCTATTGTTTATTCAGATACTTGTCCACTCCATTTCCCTCACTTCATTGGTTTTCTTTTATTTTATTTTCATTCACTATTTCTTCAATACGTACTCCTGTTCCATCTTCCCTCTTTCCTATGCATATGTTGTGGAAATGTTGATAACCACACACACACACATATCCACACACACACACACACGCACACTCACACACACTAACAACCACACACACACACACACACACACCCCCGCACACACACTTCACCATCGCCTTAGCCTCCGGGACTGTTGCCCACGGCAACCCAGCTGTTTAAGAATCCTCTAACCCACTCTCCTTTCTCCCATACCTACTTATTGACACCAAGACTGGTAGTAATCTTGTCTCTCTTTTTATAATATATATATATATATATATATAAAATATTTTGACCATTATTAGTATTCCTGTCAGTAATATTATCATCAGTCATTACGACTTTGACTCGCACATTTTTCCCTTCCAACAGCCTCGTTTTCATTCAACGCCCTTCTTTCTTGCGCTGAACACAGAAGCGATCAAAGCTAAGTGCATTTTCGTATTTGTTTCTTGTTTGTTGCACCTGAAGAAGACCGTAAGAGGTTGAAACGCGTTGTGGTTTGTCCTTGTGACTCGTTTGTCCACGTTTCTCTGGGCGGTCTCGCTGACATTTATTTAAGATTTATTTGAAATGGCATTGATCTGTTTGACACTACAAACTATTCTCAAATGGCATTGATCTGTTTGACACTATAAACTATCTCAAATGGCACTGATCTGTTGGTCATTGGAAACTATTCTTAAATGGCTCTGATCTCCGTCATAATTATTATAACAACTGAAAATGTTGCCAGAATACATTAAGTGTTGTGTTGTTGGTTCAGTGTACCAGGTGACCCCAATGTCAGAGGCCAGTGGCATTCCCATACCATTTGTGGTGAAAAGCAGGACTGTTCTGGCATTTCCTGTTCTTTGTTCTGGCAGAGGAATTATTGTGGCTGGGACCTGCTCTATAAAATCATAGGTTAGACAAACACACACGCACACCACACACACACACATGCGTGCGCACACACACACACACACACACACACCACACACACAAGTGTCTGCATGTGCACACAAAACACACATGCACATACAGTGATCTACAGAGCTCTCTCTCTCTCTCGCTCGCTCTCTCTCTCTCTCTCACGCACACACAACACACACACACACACACCATGATACTGAGAGGCCAGCAAAACAGAATCTATAGGAGTGGTATCTACAGTGCTGAACCTCTCACAAGGATTGAGTATGGGTCCCATGTGACTAAAAAAAAACTGGCGTCCCTGGAAGCCGTTGAAAACAGCTATGGATCTGTGAGACCATGAATTATGGGTGGAGGCATGCCATTGATCGGCCCTCTATAACATGCAGTGATAATTCTTACGCAAAAATGTGTGCGTCTCTGACGCATAAGAATCCTATACACATTGCAACTCTGGGTAGTGTGTCACATAAAAAACACTTTTGTCTGATCGTGTGATCCGCCTCGATTGAAGTCGATAAAATCGTAACTTTCCTCGACGTTTTAGAACGTTCTGAGTCGATGAACAACTTCCGCTTTAGAACTGTTCTGTGCTGAAACCACCAAGAGGCATCAGATTGGACAACCCAAAAATCTATGGTTGGACCCGTGATTCAGCCAAGCTCGAACAGCATTGACAACTGTATGTAATTCGGCTTTTCAGAGCCAAATCTACAGTTCAAAAGTGGCTTGTGGGTGATCATCCAGCGACGATGGAACAAACGTCAAACCATCTATGCAAATGACCGGTTTAGACAATGAAAATGGCTCTGTTATGGCCATAGGAATGTGTAGTGCAAAGTGCAAGAGTGGCCAACCTACATAGCTTCATGAAAACATTCCACGAATATTCATCACTAGCCTCTTGTTGTCACTGGGCCCCCGCGATGATCATTGCAAGACAACTGGAATATGGTCAATAGTAGAATGTTTCAGTACTGACAGAATTGGTTCGCCTTGTGTAAATACTGTGATGATAATCGCAGAAGACATCCCACGTAATTATCAATAAGTTTCACTGTTAAATTCCTGATAGTGTAGGTGTTCACTCTTATTCACTTGCTTGACACTTTATTAACATTGGAACACAAATCTAAATGAACAAGGTAAGGTAAGGTAATGCTGCTTATAGCCCAGCCTACTGCAGACGGCCGTATCAGGGCTGTCACCATGTTCAAATCAACTCACAAGTCATACAAAAAACAACCTTTCACACATCTCTTTAAAATACATCTTCCAAAAGCATACCAGAAACTTCGTTAAAAATCTTTCTTCCGTAAAAATTTAGATCAGATGAAAAATGTTGATCTCTTTCAGAAACTCAAAGATCACATCAGGTGGGACATCTC
This sequence comes from Conus betulinus, assembly GCA_016801955.1. Taxonomy (NCBI): domain Eukaryota; kingdom Metazoa; phylum Mollusca; class Gastropoda; order Neogastropoda; family Conidae; genus Conus; species Conus betulinus. The sequence continues at coordinate 13,480 of JADBJO010026731.1, read as the reverse complement.
TGAACGAGGCTTTCATGGAGTCTGCTGTAAAGTGTTTATGTCTCACATCATGCAAGTCCCAAACTCTAAAAAAACATGTTTCACTGTGAGTGGAACATGACATGGAATACACCACGGAGCTTCTTCACCTTTTAAAAGATAAGAATGGGTGTAAAATGAGTGGCCTGTGTGCAAGCAGCACAAGACTGTTTCATCTTTACGGGCCGCCTCTGGAACATGGTACAAAACTGTTTCAGGTTTGGACGGATTTTAAATAGTTAGTTATCATCCATCTGCAAGGTCCATTCCTCTTTCCAGAGGTCTTTGACATAGTCATTGCATTAATTTTCGGTTTTTTGATCTGTGTACGGGATAGACACGTTTCCCTGTTGTGGCATTCTTGACCAAACGATCAGCCATTTCATTGACTGGGGTGGTTTGTTAAGATCCCATTAGTGCCATTTGGAAATAGCGCCCATTACCAAATATCCTTCTGAGGTGTTTTGCGAATGGTATCTTTTCCTGATGTTGTATGCAGTGGGGCTGTTATCTCATAAACAATTATTCAAGGAAGGCCAGATAGCACATTATTCCCAGAATCGGTTAAAAATCTCTCTGCATATTTCATGGTCAGTACCAAGAAGTCTATTCACAGGGGCTAAAGATATTAAATCTCACAGACACTTCTACAGCAGATTACACTTTAATCTACACACTGACAATCAATGAAGTCTGCATACATTTTTCCTTTCCTTTTTTGCCTTGAGTAGGCATCAAACTTGCAATGACAAAATACATCCATTCATTTTAGGCTATTTCATTTGGTGGTAGGACTTGCATGCCTAGGTAAAACTAGAGAAAATTAAGTGATATGTAATCATTCCAGTAGGATTTGGCTCTGTTTCTCTGTGCTTTATCTCTTCTTCTTCCTCTGCGTACACAGGCTGATACTCCTGTGGACACCCCCCCTGTATCGAAAGGCAAGGATTAATCCATCTACCCAACAAAGGAGATGAGTTTTGTGAGTATGCCCCTGTTTTTTTATCCCCGCCTTCAGGCAGCCATACTCCCAACTTCGGGGAAGGTGCATGCTATGTGTAACTGTGTCATCCACACCAACGGCCAAACTGCCTTCTCTTCCGAAAGTTGGTGATGGGATTTTACGTATGTGCAAGATGTTATGCATGCGCGTTCACACACGGAACTTTGGTTTTAGAGTCTCATTCGAAGGACTGTATGGGTAAATGGAGTCAGAACCAATGTTAACTCTGAGGGAAAAAATCCCCGTGTACCGAAAACGGCCAGCGGAGATTTGAACCCCGTGACCAAGATTACGAGTCTGGCGCTGTGTGCCTTATCAACAATACGGAACAGAAACCCAGTCGAGGGAACAAAGTTCTGTGGATATCATGTCAGTTTGCTGTTGGAGGAGACCAGCAGTTTGGAACATGCCAGTGACCATTGCTGACATTTAAATTCAACTTCCTCAATAGCTCTTTGATCATCAAATCATTCAGACAGACATTTTGTATCGTGAGAAATATCTCCCCTACTGTTTTTGTTCCTCTTCTAGAGTGCCACAATATTAAGCTGTATCTGCCCACCTGACAGGTCCAATGAATTGATCTGGGGGAAAAAAGTGTGTCTGTAGTGAAACTCTGTGTGTGTGTGTGTGGTGTGTGTGTGTGTGTGTGTGTGTGTTTGTGTGTGTGTGTGTGTGTGTCCTGCATACAGATTTTATTCCACTGTTTTTCATTCATCTGTATTGAGATAATTTGCAAAGAGCTCTTTCAAATGGCCACCCTGCATGTTGCCCCTAGTGTGTTTTTCTCAAAGGACATAATGATACTACAGGGTGAATACATGTATGGTCTTTCCCTATTCAGGAACTCACCGAGGTATTAAGCCTTTCTGCACACATCACACACAAATGGCAATGTCCAGTATGAAGCAGTTTGTGTGTCCTTCAACTCATGACCAAGGTCTAATAAAAAACCTTTGTGCACAATCACACACAAATGGTTGCATCCAGTATGTCAGTGTTTGTGGCTCTTTAGTGACCCACCTTCCCAAGCCTTGCTGACATACATCACACACAAATGGCTTGTATCCAGTATGAATCAGTTTGTGGTTCTACCAAGTGACTTGCCAAGTACTGCCACATCACACAGAAATAGCCTTTATTAAGTTTGACTCAATTTGGAGAGACTTCAAATGTTACTTGAATCAGATGGGTAAAAGCTCTGACTGCGTCTATCACATACAGATGGCTTTTGTCCAGTATGAATCAGTTTTTGGGCTTCTTCAAAGTACTTGCTTGTTAAAAGCCTTACTGCACACATCACAACACAAATGGCTTTTGTTCAGTATGAATCAGATTGTGCTGCTTCAAGTTACTTGCCACGTGAAAAGCCTTACTGCACCCATCACACACACATAGGGCTTTGTCCAGTATGAATTGTTTGTGAGTCTTCAAGTGACCTGCCTGGGTTTTGAAAAGCCTTTCTGCACACATCACACACAACATGGCTTTGGTCCAGTAATGAATCAGTTTTGTGAGTCTTCAATGGTATTTGCTGGTCTGGTGTTAAAAGCCTTAGTGCACACATCACACACAAATGGCTTTTGTCCAGTATGAATCCCTTTGTGTCGCTTCAAGTGAGCTGCTTCTGTGGAAAGCCTTACTACACAAATCACACACAAAATGACTTTTGTCCAGTATGAATCAGTTTGTGTCGCTTGAAGTCACCTGACCGTTAAAAGCCTACTGCACACATCACACACCAATGGCCTCCTCCTGTATGAATCAGTTTGTGGGTCTTCAAGTTACTTGCCTGGCTAAAAGCCTTACTGCACAACATCACACACAAATGGCTTTTTCTCCAGTATGAATCAGTTTGTGGATCTTCAAGTTACTTGCCAGGGCCAAAAGCCTTACTGCACACATCACACACAAATGTTTTATGTCCAGTATGAATCAGTTTGTGTCGCTTCAAGTCACCTGACTGTTCAAAAAGCCCTACCGCACACCATCACAGACATGGCGCCTACTATTTTGTCCCCATCTTTCTGACCAGAGTCAGATGTGGAGGGTACAGGTACACACATGCATACTTTGCCCTCCATGAACGGATGTCCTAGGTGATTCTGAACCGTTGATGAGCGTAGGGGTAGCAGAACGATGCTGATGCACATAGCTTGTTCTCTGAGGCAGCGGTGAGCCAAGTGTGTTGTCAGACGCGGGTTGTACTGAGCTGCAGAACAGCTGAGGTCTCCTCTGGTGATTCTTCATTCAGGACCAAGCCAGTTCCTGTTTCTGTGGGAATGGAGAATACGATGCATTCAAAATGCCATCTTAAACTTGAAAGTTTCAAAGAAATTATGTGTGTGTGTGTGTGTGTGTGTGTGAGTGTGTGTGTTGTGGTGTTGGTGTGTGTGTGTGTGTGTGTGTGAGAGAGAGAGAGAGAGAGAGATGGAAGGAAGAGAGAGAGAGAGAGAACTCTGTGAGCTCAAATTCAAACAATTTAACCAAACACCTGGCTTGTAAACATCAGACAGGCACATGCACACTCACGATTCAGGCATGCAAAGAAAGTGTCCAGTACTGACCCTTGATGCTAGATGGAGCCCCAATGGGAGAAGTCAGTGGCTTCACTTCTCTGAGCAGTGTAGTCAGCCAGCAAGGGGTAACTGATTCTGATGTGAAAACTCGAAAAGCAAGTCCAAGAGCAGCCTTCGTCACTCCCAAAAAGATTTGGAATCTGACTAATCACCACCAGCAAGAAAAATCTGCCTCTTCAATTCAAACATCACAACTGTCCTCTTATACGAATCAGAGACCTGCAGAACCACAAAGACCACCATACACTAACTGCAGACCTTGCATTAACAGCTGCCAGCCACAGATCCTCCACATCCACTGGCCAGAGACAATCAGCAACAAGAGCTGTGGGAAAGAAGTAACACAACTGCCAGATGAGCAAGACATCCCTAAAAGAAGAAGGCAGTGGACTGGACACACCCTCCAAAGGCCCCCTGGTCAACACGACCAGAAAAGCTCTGACCTGGAATCTTCAAGGCAAGAGAAAGCGAGGAAGACCACCCAGAAAACACCTGGAGGTGGACACCAGGCAGAATGGGTTACAGCTGAGACCGAACGAAAAGGACTGCCCAAGACTGTGGTCCATTGGTGGGCTAGTTGTTGATGGCCTACTGCTCTGGCAAGAAAAGAACGAATGGGCCTAAGTAAGTAAGTTAAGAGAAAAGAACAAGATCAAAACAAGATGTTGTCACTGTTAAACTGATAGTACACATGATATATCATATCCTGACTATGGGATGTGTATTGTTAGCTGCTTTTTCCCAATGCATACACAAAGTACAAAAGATGTGTCTTCAGTTACAAAATCGGATGTCCTTATTTCCTCACAAGATTAAAATTTTCTAGTTTAATCAAACGATCACTTTTGAATGGATTCAAAACTATTTCCCGTAACTGTCAGTAAATACTGAAGCACAGCAAAATATTATTTTCGTTCATCTATTGATAACAAAGGAGGGTGTTTTTGGGACAATCAGCCTTATCATTATCATTTTTCAGATATTCACTCCAAGCAGAAAGTCCATTGTAACTGTGTAGACACTTCTAGTTGGGAAAGAGATTTTTCTTTCTGTATGCGTACGCAGTGCCGATACTCTGCGGACACTGCTGAAGCAGTTGTTTAATATATGCTAGCCATCTGCTCAAAATTTCCGGACCAACACTGCAGGTGTCTGTATCTCCGTGACTCGGCTGATGACGGGAGATACCATGAAACCAAGTATAGGGAACAGCCCTGTCACGCTGTCTCAGACCTTAATGGAACTCCATAGCATCATTCTTCATCACCATTCTCATCGATTCAGCATTAAAAACACAAAAAAAAGTCTGTGGCCCTTTATGGCCTGTTCTCATGGTGGACCTCAGTTTCCATATCCTCTCCGATCTATGGCCTCGGTTTGATTCCGTTGGGGTCATGGTATGCGTAAAACCATGGGGGGTGTCGTTCGACGGATGTGGTGGCATCCCCAGGGACAGCTCACTCATGCCGCCACTCCACAATTAAGCAATTATTGTGGTCTGTAAGGGCTTTAGTAGGTGGAGTCCTGTGTATGTTGATCAGAACAGGCACACTGAACACCACTGAAGGACTCGGCAGCAGTGCTGGTCACCTCCGGCGGGTTTACTCTTGACGACCTATTGACATCGACGGGGCTCCCTGGGATTGCCGGTGCGGGCCTGCGAGGAGATGGGCTGTGGCTGTGGAAAGGGAGTCAGAATGAGTGGTGTGGGGTGGCAATGCCACTGAGGGGTGGCGCAGAAAAATGGGGCAGCAGCAAATTAAAAAAACCTCAAATGATCAAAAAAAAAAAAAAAAGAGGATGAAAACAGTCTACGGGGGAAAATGCTGTATATCAGCATTGCACATATTGGATGTTCTTTTTTTTTCCTTAGCTTCCCTTTTATTTTTTTTATCAACTCTCACAAATAACTGCCTCGACTGGGATGGAAACTCATATCTCCAGTCAGCCAATTGCAACAGTAACCACGGGCATCAATGACAGTGGAGCTTATGTTTATGTGGACTTCCTTAATGTGTGTTGTACCCTCGCATAGTTGAACAGCTGGATGGCCACAGTGCCACCTTCAGATTCAGAATGAAGGTGCTGAGATGGGAGCAGCTGATATTTCTTGGTTTCATTTCTACCAAAACTTGTTTTGTGAGAGGACTTCAGTGCAGTGGCAGCCATGCATGGCCCGTTGTGGTCGGCGGGGCTCAATTACATTACACCTGACCTTATTACCTTCCTACCTTACATACCGTACATTACATTAACTTACTGAGTGAGTGAGAGAAAACGACAAACCTTTTGTCTGTTTTGCAGACTGACTTACCTTTTGGATCACCTTGTGGTACTGTTACCATTGTCTCTCGCAGGAGATGGAGGTAAGACTGGAATGGCAGCACATGTCACTGTCATCGTGATGTCGTGCACATGCAACAGTCTTGATGATGTCACTGCTGTTTGATGGGACTGCTCCAGTCGTACGACATCACTGGGAAACGGAGTTTGCTGGACTGATTCCATCTTGATGACATCATGAGTTGACATTGCTGTGACTGCTTCATTTTGAGAATCAAAGCATGCTGTTTCCTGTGACTAGCTCTCGTCATGACTGAACACACGGTCTTGATGATGCTGGGCTGTTTCAATCGTGATGCTGAAGTCTGTGATGAGTGTGACATCACTGCTGCCGTTTGCTTGGACTGCTTACAGTTGATGACATCACTGAATTGAGTGTTTCACTGCTTCAGTCTTGATGACTCCATGCTGATGTTTCCTGTGACCTGCTTCAGTCTTGACTGAAATCACGCTGATGTTTGTTTCAGCTATTCAGTTAAGATGACACAACTATGATTGTGTATTTCAACCGGGTAAGTCCTGGATGACCATCACTGTGAGTTGTTTCAGTGCTTCAGTCGGGGGCAGTCACTGCAGATATTGCTTTCACCATGCTTCTGCTTGATGCTATCAACTGTGGAGGTTGAATCACCTGCTTGCTGACATTGTCAGATGACTGCACTGTTGGAGGTTATTTCACCTGAATCAGGTTGCAGACCCCCCCCCCAGCAAGCTGATGCACGCTGGGAGCTGTAGAAGTCAGAGTCTGTCCAACAGCTGTTTGATGGTAACGGACTCAACGAGAATCAAAGGTCTGGAGGACAGTTGTTCCAGAGACCGTTCCATAGCATCAGAACTCCACGAGTTCCACTAGAAGGGATCACCAGTGCATTTCACTCTCTCACACGCCTTGGCTCAGTGCATGTCCAGTATGTGGTGAAGGCAACGTGTCACTGCTACACACTGATAAAGGTTCAGCTTTAATGCCTTGACCACGTGTGTGTTGGACGTCTGGGCTCAGATTATGGCTGACAGCAGCGGCTGGAAGGCAAAGGGCTGGAGTCACGGGATGGCAGGGTGTGCTCACATTGTTCTCAGTCCGTCACAGTGGATACATGCAAACGATAATCATCCGCGCACCTTCATCTGTCAGAGAGATTGGAGCAACATTTCATCATTCACCATCACATCAGCAAATTTGTTGAGGAGATTGTTTGGACATTATCATACATCAACATTCGCATCGTCAAAAAACCCGAGCAACAATTTGGGTCCTTAGTCATAACCAACGGTACGTCGAGATCCCACACACATTCTCTCGCATAGAATGGGCCGGGAGATAAGTTGATGCGACAGTATATTGCTGCGCCACCAACACCCTACAGGCCGGCGACTAGGGTCCCACTCCTGACCGTTCCTGGAAGAGCTGCGCACATGCTAGTTGTCAAACAGGAAGGCCAAAGAAGTGGAGATGCTCTCGCCATTGCAAACGCCTGGCGTTCTCTCTACTGAATTTGTCATAAGAGCGGCGAAGTTAAGTGTGTTTGTCTATACTTCTATTCATTGTTTGTGCTTGTGGCTATGTTCACATGTAGTCCGTTAAAAAACCAAAAAAGATAGTGGCGATATCAGTTCGTCCAAAATTTCAGAGTTGCACGTCGTGGACACAAACTGAAAACCAGCGACTTCCTTGGTTTAAGTACAAAATTCAAGCCAGTGTTGGGGTTTGCTGACAACTACGAACTACAAATTTGGTTCTGTATAGAGGCGGATGTCACCACCCAAACAAGTTGTTGATCAGGAACAATGTTAGGTTAGTGTGTGTAAACTATGGAAAGTCATGTTGTCGCCACAAGCAGATGAAAGATATTATACATGGGCAGGGTTTAAGTCGTGGAAAACAGTGTCTGTTGCACTATTCTCAGTTAAACCACCCCGTGTCTCCGGTCACTTTGTTGGGTACTATTAGAAAATACTGGGTGTCCCAACAAAAGCAAACATCAGCGTTTTGTGTGCTCTCGGCTCTCGCTCACTCTTATCTCTCGTCTCTCTCTCTCTGTCTAGCTCGATACAGGCTTAACGAATTTTTGTTCATTACAAGTTTTCCTCACCATGGCTGCGAGTTTTGTGTGGTGGTGAATCGTTTCTGTCCTAAAAGAGGTTTTGAATGTGGGACGTTAAAGGCTCACCATTCTCCTCCGTCTCACAATGACAAAAGTATGCGGGGAATTGTCATTAGCATCAATCAGGCATTAACTAACAGTCATTTGGAGGCATAAAACCACATCAATATCATTCAACAAGCACAGTAAGTGATGCGGGTGATAATCTGAGTCAATATCCTATCATCGATCATCGATCTACCAGCATGGTGTCGTGTTAGGACGGAAACAGATTATGATTATACTCAGCAATGTACATAGTCATCAATACCCGCATGTCAGAGTTCTTCAATTTCATCATCAAACTCGCAATAAAATCAGCACTGGTCTTAGTTCCTTCAGATCATCTTCATGATGATCTCAATACCTGTTCACCGTTATCCACATAATCATCAGCATCATCGAGTCATCATCATGGTCATACAGCACCAGCACCATTCATAGCCACCGGAGCTGTATGTGACAGGTTGCTAGCTCAGCCTCACCTTCCAAAAACAAAAACACACACACACACCCACCCCACTTGATTCCCCCTACTTCCCTACCTCTCTCTCATCTCCATGTCTTACAGACTTGCAATCCAAGATTTCAGTGCTTTTCATCCGTCAGACTCTACCATCAATATCCTCAACCCTGCCTCCTCGCAAACTGATCCATCAGTCGTCGGGCGTGTGTTCTAGGTCAATGGTTTCTTGATTGTTCTTTCATGGGCGATGTTATTCACAAAAAAAAACCAACAAACAAACAAGCAAAAAAAAACCACCGGTCATTCAACTCGGCCTGTGATCCGTTTCCATCAGGAAAAAAGCAACAAACCATGGAAGAAGAAACACTGACCCTGCAATCTGTGTCATCAGAAAAACAGCCAACCATGGAAGGAACTGACACTGTATATGTGTTTATCAGGAAAACAAAGACAACCCATGGAAGGAACTCTGACCCTGCATCTGTGTCCATCAGGAAAAAGACAACCATGGAAGGAAACTTGACCCTGGATATGTATTTATCAGGAACAAAAGACAAATTGAAAGAACTTGACCCTGCAATCGGTGTTTCATCAGGGAAAAGCCAAACCCATGGAAGGACCTCGACCCTGTGAGATTGTGTTGATCCAGGCAATGGAAAAGACAACCCAGGGATAGGACCTTGGACCGCTAATCTGGGTATCAGGAACAGACAACCCATGGATTGGAACTCGGACCCTGTGCTATTGGTTTAGCCAGGGGAAAAAAAAAACAAAAATACAGAGCCCATGGAAGGGACTTCGGACTTGTGAAATGCATTCATAGGAAAAAAGGGAACACCTAGCAGGCAGGAAACACGTCTAACCTGTGATCTGCGCTACAGCAGGTCACCAAGGAAAAAAACGGTGTCGGGGGAGAGAGAGGTGGGCGGTATAGGTGGGAGCTCTGGGATGGAGGCAAACCCCCTGAAACAACCACCAACGTCTGGGAGAGGATAGCAGCAGGTGCCTGGTGGGAGCAGGTGCACCTGCCGTGTCTCCCTCTTAGGTTGTGACTACTCACAATAATAAAAAAAACACACACGGGCAGCAGGGATATGATTGTGAGGCCCCACCCCCTACCCCCCATCCCCCCCCCCCCCCTTCCTATGTGTTAACTGTGTTAACTGTGATGTGAAACAGGAAAGCGAGTTGGCTTGATGAATCTGCCGTTGTATGATTTGGTCCCAGAATTAACGGTTTATTGGTGTGGGGGTTTTTTTGGCCCATAGCCAGTTCATCATTGTTTTGCTATAAAAAAATAAGTCTGTGAATCATGATAACATGCCTACGGCACGGATGCGAATCTGAAATTGAATGTCTGTAATGTTGGCTGAATTCATATGTAAAATGTGTTACTCCTGTTTCTGAGGGGTAGGGTGTGTGGCGGCCCTTAATCTCATGGGAAGACTTGATGCTATACCTTCATTCATTTACTGGGCGCAGTCCTCCCTCCACTGCGGGTGGGTGGGGTGGGGGGGCTGGTCTGATGTTGGGGTGATGGGGATGGTCTGGTGGTGGTAAAGGTTTCCATCAGTAACACAGGGGGGGTCTTTAGACCTTAACACTCTTTTGGACACAGTGCATAAGCGAGAGAGATGGGAGAGGGAAAAGGAGGAAGAGGAGGCGGAGAAGGGGGTGTGGGAAGTGGGGAGAAGGGAAGGGGGGAGTGCTGGGGAGAGGGAGAAGGGGGGGGGGGGAATAAAGAGAAGGGAAGAGGAGCGGGCAGGAGAAAGGGGGAGGGGGGGAGGAGGGAAAGGCACACGGCAGTGTCACCAACCCGATACAGTGATAATGGTAACATACATAAAGAAAAGAAGGGTTTTCATACACACTACTGACTGAACCACTTTGGCTCAAAACAGACCATTAACCAAGAGAAAAAAAGAGAGTAGGTTTCTTCTGATCAAATCTTGTTAGAATCTTCGAGGGTAACTGTGACACTGCCAGCTGGCCAAGATTCTAGGCAAAAACTCACTGCAAAAAATGACTTTTAACTTCAGAGAAACCTCGACCTCTGACATTTAAGACGTCTGAGAGGTGAAGAAAGAGGGGCTCTGTATCGGCACGCAGGGACACTGTAGGACGTCATGAGCAATCATTACGCCAGGGTATCACTACGAGGTTGAGTCCTCTTGTGACGTTGTTCAGTGTTTTCGTTTGATAGACCACACAGCAGTCTCGATGAGGGGATAGGGACAGGAGCCCGCCATGGGTGAGAGGGCGTTAACTACTCCACCCTGTCATACCCAGTGTGATTGGATGTGCACTCGTCACGTTTCAGGCTCCATATGGAAGCGCATAAAGGGGGTAGGGGACACCCCGGGCACCGTCGCGGGGTGTTGCTAAAGGGTCCTGGCACTCTCCAGGAGTCAAAGTGTAGGGAAAGGGTATCCGGTTTAGCGCTTGTCACTTATGTCTGAAGGGGGGGACGGTCAAGTTTGATGCTGTTTAATTCAGTTTACTTTCTTGCTATTTCTTCTCACTCCGGCTCGTTCTCTCTTGCTCCTCCTCTTCTCCCCTCTCTCACACACACACACAACCACAAAAATACACAGACCAGCACAACAGACACCACCCCACGCAACAAACTCCCACGCTGCCAACTTGATGTTTGAAATGTGTCCACTGTTGCGTTATACTGTTGTTTGATTCATTCTACCCCAATTTTCTCTTCTCCCTCGGCCCCCCCCCACTCCCCCCCCCCCCCGCAAACCCCCCCCCCCCCCCCCCACCCCCCCCCCCCCCCCCCCCCTCCCGCCCTTGTCTCCCTTCTCTCCTCTCTCTCTCTCTTTTGCACACTGTCAGTATGTGACTGAATATGTGGGACTGTTAAGGTTTTACATTAAGTGTCATCTCTATCTCTTCTCTCTCTCTCTCTCAGGACTCCAGAGTGTCACTTCTGCCTGCGCATTGGTGTCTGAGCTTGCGATGCACTTATATCCGTTTTTTGGCATCAGCCTTAATCAGTTAAACAGTACCACATACTGTGAGGCTGTGTGTGTGTGTGTGTGTTGTGTGGTGTGTGTGTGTGTGGTGTGTTGTACAGGTGTGTGACGGCGGTGAGGAGTGAGGAGTGGTGATATGAGTGAGGGAGAGAGAGAGAGAGAGAGTGTGGTCTGTGTGTGTGTATGTGCTGTGGGTGTGTGGGGGGGGGCATGTGCGGATGCGTGGCAGTTGTGTGTGTGTGTGTTGGTCCTTCTCTCACTGTGCAAAACATAACACAAAAGGACAAAATGCACACCAAAAACACACACCTCTCTTCTCTCTCTCTCTACAGGATCCACTTGACTAACCACAAACAAACAACCATGTAATTTAACTTAGAGCCAGAAATAAACGAACGTAGTCCATGTTCTATACTGAAACCGTAATCTGAAAAAGTCAACAGTCACTAGGATTTGTCTCCTGGTAGAACTTGTAGAGCTCCAGGTGCCACCGGGGTAAACCAAGGAGAGCTAAAGCCGCCACTACATTCAGTTGTTTTCCAAATATTCAATACCTACATGTCACTCTCTTCTTTGTCTCATCTCTTTTAATTTAATTTTGGATGCCATATAAATTTACAAATCACCCATACAGAATGGAATAATTTTATCATTTAAACCGCTCTCACTTCCGTCTACTCTGTCGATTAGGAAGATTTGATTACCTGAAACGAGGAGATCTCCTAAATTCTCAAAACTCCTCTTCAAGAGAGTACATGTCAACGGACCGAAACATGAAAAAAAAGGAAACGAAAGGTATCCACTGGAATCATGCAAGTAACACCGTTACCATCAACAAGGACGTAACCTTCTCTATGTCCCTCTTCTTAAAGGCACATTCCCAGCGGAGGAAGAGTAAGTTTCCCTTCCCCCATGCATCCAAAAAGAAAAAAGAAAAAAGAAAAAAGTCATTCACAAAGTATGTGTGTTCAGACACAAGATGACCGGATGCATAAACTCAACGCTCTTTGTTTTTTTTTTTTTTTTTTTGCGTACGGAAACCCCTGTACAGGAGTGGAGTTTGTTGTATATGGAACGTTTCTTGTTAGCTATGCCAGTAACGGCAGCCATACAATAACTCCCGGAAAGGGGCCTGCTATTTGTAAACACGCCACCATACCAAACAGCCAAACTGGCCTTCTCTTCCAAAAGGGGGTGAGGGATTTTATGCTGTGTGCAAGATTGTTATGCGGGACGTTCACATCATGCGAACCTTGGCTTAGAGTCTCATGCAAAGGAATGCTTAGGGAAATGGGAGCAGGACCACATTGACCTCCAATTGGGGAAAGGCGGAAAAAATCTCCCCTGTAACTGGAAAACGGCCCGGGAGATTCGAACCCTCAACCCCGAGATTACCGAGTCGTTCGTGGCTCTTATCGCTAAGTATCCCAGCACCCCCCACCTGGCTGGCATAACACACTGAGGACCTGAATGCTGATTCCAAGTGTGGTCAACAGTTCTTGGCGTTTTTCAGCCACATCTATTTCTATCTTGAAGTAAGACATTGTCCAACGGACTGTGGGCAGCCATAATGTCACATGCCTGAAAACCACAGCACCAGACACACACACACAGAGTGTGGGTGATCTCTCGGTCATCAGCACTCTGCTCTGTCCGTCCTACGGCTAATATCTATCAGACTGAACAGGATGAAGACAAACATTTGACCCAGTTCTTTGCCAGGGATCTGTTTGGCCTCGCTTGTGAACAGTCTCTTTGTAATCCTTTGAAATAGAGAGAGGAGAGAGAGAGAGTGTGGTGTGTGTGTGGTGTGGCGTGTGGGGGTGTGTGAGTGTGTGTGTGTGTGTGTGTGCGGGGTGGTGTGTGTGGGGGTGTGTTGTGGGCACACACGCTTCATATGGCACTTTGCTGCATTTGTTTAGTGTGCACACGTGGGCTAGTGCGCG
>JADBJO010026730.1:7500-22164 GCA_016801955.1 Conus betulinus | reverse complement strand
CAACACAAAGAGAAAAACAGTTTATTCTCCAAAGAGGGGGGAGGGGGGGAGGAGGGGACAAGGAGGAGAAAACGGATAAGGGGCAAGACAGGGCATCATCTTGTATTGGAGGATAGCCAAAATGTCTTCAGAGAAGTAACCCCCCTCAGACAAGTGTTTCGGCCCTGAACTCCATTACGCTCTAAGGGGGCAGGGCCGCATCCAGGTCATGACACTCCAAGATACCCTTCTGCCTGCCAACTTTTTTTCTGGCGCTGCCGGGATTCGAAACCGCAACATTTTTGGATAGGTGGGCGTCTGAAGGTATGTCTTTTTTAGACGGATGTTTTAAACTGCTAAACGGACACTTGAGTTGGGAAATTTTTAAGCTGCACGAAGTTCATTGTGGTTGTTCCTCCTCGACCAGATCCAGCTGGAACTCTTTTTCGTCTCTTCTCTCTTCTCTGCCATTGCCTTCAGGATTTCCTGGTCCTCTTCTTTCCTGAAAATCCTAAGCTGTTTCACCGAGGTCCATAGGCTGATGAGCCTACAATTCCCCTTGCACCTCGCCTCTATGCCGAGAACTGAGCCTGGGAAGCCGAATTTTTCACAAGCTGCTCGCTTAGACTTGCATACTTCTCAGTCTTGTAGATCTCGGCCTGCTCCAGTCTGCTTTCGTCTATGGCACAGAGAGTTCGATCAGAATCATGTGTTTTGATGAACCTGAGGGAACGACAGTATTCGGCACTCACGCTAGTCTTCTGATGATCTCTGGATGGTTCTCCCCGTTCTGGAAGGTCTATTGTGTTATTCCCCAGTCACCCTCCCCATCACCGATAGATACTGCTTTCCCATGCTCTTGATACCAATTTTCCAGAGAGCTGATATTATCGTTCAAGAAAACTGTGATGAAAGGGAAATCAATTATTTCCTCTTTCTTTCATGATGAAGAACGATTATTATTCTTTGTAGAAGTAAAACAGTTCACCTATCACCTGTCCCGGAGTCTTGAAGATCGTTGGGGCGCCAACAGAAGACTTCGCAACCAGCTTCCGCCATTCCTCCCGGTCCTCAGACGCTCTTAGGCAGTTGCTGAGTGTGAGGCCAGTCCATTACAGTTGCTTCCTGAGAAAAAAGGGGGGGTGGGGGAGGTATTACTTACTAGATAGATGACTATATATACCTGCTTTGCTGGGGGAAAACATGTGCCTCAGGTAAAGGGAAGCCGGTAATGCTCCATACTTGTGAGTTTGCTCATAGTCTTTCCTTGGTGCTTTGCCTTTTTCTCTCTTTGTCTATTCCTTCCTTTATTTTCCTTTTTTTTTTTCTTTTTTTTTTTTAGCTGTCCAACCTCTGCGCCACCTCAGAGGCAGTGCACACACGCCTTCATTCCGACACCCCACCGTCCACAGCCGCAGCCCGGTCGGCCTCGCCGCAGCCTCGGCAACCGACAATTCACAGGGAGCAGTCATTGTCAAGTCGTCGTCAAGAGGGCACCCCACCGGAGGAGGGACACTGCACTGCTGCCGAGTCACTTCGGTGGTGTTCAGTGGCGCCTGTTCTGATCTAACATACGCAGGAACACCACCTACTAAGCCCCCTACTGACGACAATAATTGCTTAGTCGCGGAGCCGGCGTGAGTGAGCTCTCCCTCCGGAGGGCGCCACCACGTTCCCGTTCAAACGACAGCACCCCATGGAACTCGCCGATACCCGATGACCCCAGCCAGTAGAACCAAACCAAGGCCACAGACGTGGAGAGGACATCAAAACTGAGGTCACCATGAGAGCAGGGCATGAAGGACCACAGAATTTGAGACATTTTTTTTTATGCTGATCGGATGATTCTAATGAGGATGATTATGAGATGCCACGGATTTCCATTTCGGTCTGAGACTACATGACAGGGCTGTACTCTAACGCTTCCTTTCATAATATATCCCGGCGTCAACCAGGCCCGAGAGATACAGGGCACCTGCAAGTGTTGGTCAGGAAATTTGAACAACACTCTCAGAAAAACACATCCATTAGTGGATGAAACTCGAACTGTGTGTGGGTCCCAGTCTTCCCAACTGAGTCCGCAGCAAACTCAACTCTGGGTAGGGGCCGGTCGGGGCAGAAAAAAACCACATGACTCTGATGGGATTCGAACCCCACGACCTCCCAGCCGGGAGTCCGCGACGCTAACCACTTCGCCCACGGCGGCTGGTCATTTCCCCTTTTTTTTTTTTGAAACTTCACTGTTGACTCACATTTTTTTACCCTAAAAAAGTGTTTAAACTGTGGTTTCCTCCGCAACCGCGATAGAATCTTAAGTTTTTTTGTCTATAGAACAAAGTCATGACCAAACGGATAATACCCTGCTCTACAGGTTTCTATTTCTATGCAGGGTAACCATGATTTTTTTCCCAAATAACGTGAAATTGACAGTTTTGTTGTCGTGGTTGCCGTAGTTCTTGTTATTGTTGGGGAGGGGTGGGGTGCACCTGTACCTCTTCCCCCCCCCCCCCCTCCCTTTGGCTACCTAATAGAGTTTTAAGAAGCTCTCCATAAATGACTGGCTACATACTTTTGTGACTGACACACAAAAATTTTTTTTTTAATCATGTACCATTTTCTCTTTATTTACGGTAGGAACGTTTGCTAAGTTTCTTTACAACGACTTACAAATATGCAGATAGACCATCAAGACAACAAGAACATGTTCAGACCACGCTCAGCCCTACTTCCTGTCAATGCCTTCACCAATAGGGGTGATTTCCCCTTTGTCTATCGTCACCCCTTCCTCATCCAGCCCCATCACCCACTTCCTTGCCGGACTCATCCTAAACCAAGGTCCACAGCTGCTCTGACTTCAAAGCAAGGTCTCCGAGTTGCATGGCATAAAATTAGTGTGCGAAAAACTGTGAACTCATGGTCTTAAGTGTAAAAAAAATATCAAGTGTCTTTAAACGCTTCCAGTGTCTATATATACACATTCAGAAATCACTGACCACGTGAAAGTGCCATTTAGGGCTGGCCACTTACACACACGTGGTCAGAACAGTATTATCAAAGACACATACAAACCTGCGTTAGCAATCCTCTCCCCCCCCCCCCCCTTGCCCGGACCCAACGCCACTGCAGATACACAAAAACCTCATGACTACATTTTGTATTACATGCTGTCTAACCTCAAATTGGTCAACTAAGAATTTAAAAATTGCACACACTACGTGGGGTATCATATTTTCAAGGTCACAGAGCAAGAATAAAAGGAATGTAAGCTAAAACTGATATATCTATACAATATCCAAACACACAGAAAGTTCTCGTATACATGCTTCAGGAAAGGAGCTTCTCTGATGCAAGACAGCAATGCCCAAGTCGGGTTCAAATTAAACGTGGAAAGACATTGGTTACGCTGGTTGTTATTAAAGTTGAACATGCTGAGAATCTGTAATAAGTCAGCTGTTGTTGAACTGGAAAGTTCCATAGCACTTTTGTTTCTATAAGTAGATGCGTTCTGTCGGAGCACGAGAGTAACAAGTTAGAAGCTGAGATGCCACTCTGTTGGATACCTGCTGAGTGCTTGAGCACTGCCATCTCCAACAATCTTTGTGGTAGTTTGGATAAGAAGTGTGAATCTCTCTCTCTCTCTCTCTCTGCTTGTAAACTGTGTGTGTGTGTGTGTGTGTGTGTTTTAATAATCCCGTCCTTTCTCCGTTTTAATCCCTCCCTCTGCATGGCATATCTGCCTCTCCCCCCCCCCCCCCACCCACCCCCCGTCTTCCATCTATCGGCTTTAATTTGAACTGTACAGTGGTGAGTCCGTATGCAGCCATGTCAAGCACTGTACCTGAGCCCCCTCTGCCCCAGTGCACCCACCCATGTCATGCGCGCCCTGCACCCATGCCCCGTCTGTTGCAATACGCCCAAGCACGTCACGCCCGTTGTCCGCGACTCTGCACCCCAAGGCATACTTGCACCCCACGTCTCCCGTACCCCCATACCTTTCAGCTGCTCCTCCCCATCCACTACCACGTACGCACTTTCATGTCATGCCTGCGTCCGCACCTTTTTCCATCCACCAACCCCTGCACCCGTTTGCTCATCAATGTCACGCCTTGCTAATGTGCTCCCTCCTCCCAGTTACGACCACCCATTGCTTCAACACTCCCCCCTCGGTCAATCCATTTCTCATGCTGCATCTGCTCCATCCTACCCCTCCAGTTCGCCCATTCATGTCAAGTCTTCGTGCATGGCCCCTCTGCCCCAAACACCCACCATGTCACGCTCTTCATTTGCGTCCCCTCTACTCCAAAAACCATCATGTCACGCCCTTCATCCGCGTCTTCCGCCCCAACACACCCACCCATCATGTCACGCCCTTCATCCGCGCCTTCCGTGCCCCAACACACCCATCATGTCACGCCCTTCATCCGCGCCTTCCGTGCCCCAACACACCCATCATGTCACGCCCTTCATCCGCGCCTTCCGTGCCCCAAACACACCCATCATGTCACACCCTTCATCCGCGCCTTCCCATGCCCCAACACACCCACCATGTCACACCCTTCATCCGCGCCTTCCGTGCCCCAACACACCCACCATGTCAAACCCTTCATCCGCGCCTTCCGTGCCCCAATACACCCACCATGTCACACCCTTCATCCGTGCCTTCCGTGCCCCAATACACCCATCATGTCACGCTCTTCATCCGCTCCTTCCGTGCCCCAATACACCCACCATGTCACGCTCTTCATCCACACCTTCTATGCCCCAACACACCCATCACGTCACGCCCTTCATCCGCGCCCCCAATCCATGCCCCAATACGCCCATCATATCACGCCCCTTCATCCGCCCCTTCTGCCCCAATACACCCATCATATCACGCCCTTCATCCGCCCCCTTCTGCCCCAATACACCCATCATATCACGCCCTTCATCCGCCCCTTCTGCCCCAAATACACCCATCATGTCACGCCCTTCATCCGCGCCTTCCGTGCCCCAATACACCCATCATGTCACGCCCTTCATCCGCGCCTTCCGTGCCCCAATACACCCATCATGTCACGCCCTTCATCCACCTCCGTTGCCCCTATATGCCCATCATATCATGCCCTTTCATCCGCGCTGCTCGTGCCCCAATACACCCATCATGTCATCCCTTCATCCGCCCTTCCATGTTCCAATACACCGATCATGTCACGCCCTTCATCAGAGCTTTCTGTGCCCCAATACACCCATCATGTCACGCCCTTCATCCACGCCTTCCGTGCCCCAATACACCCACCATGTCACGCCCTTTCATCCGCCCCTTCTGCCCCAATACACCCATCATGTCACGCCCTTCATCCGCGCCTTCCGTGCCCCAACATACACCCACCATGTCACGCCCTTCATCCGCCCTTCTGCCCCAATACACCCATCATGTCACGCCCTTCATCCGCGCCTTCCGTGCCCCAATACACCCACCATGTCACGCCCTTCATCCGCCCCTTCTGCCCCAATACACCCATCATGTCACGCCTTCATCCACGCCTTCCGTGCCCCAATACACCCACCATGTCACGCCCTTCATCCGCCCCTTCTGACCCCAATACACCCACCATGTCATGCCCTTCATCCGCCCCTTCTGCCCCAATACACCCACCATGTCACGCCTTCATCCGCGCCTTCCGTGTTCCAATACACCCATCGTGACACGCCCCTCATCCGCGCCTTCCGTGCCCCAATACACCCATCATGTCACGCTCTTCATCCGCGCCTTCTGTGCCCCAATACACTCATGTCACGCCCTTCATCCGCGCCTTCCGTGCCCCAATATACCCATCATGTCCCACACTGTTCATCTGCGCCTTCCGTGCCCCAATACACCCATCATGTCACGCCCTTCATCCGCGTCTTCCGTGCCCCAATACACCCGTCATGTCACGCCCTTCATCCGCCCCTTCTGCCCAATACACCCATCATGTCACGCCCTTCATCCGCGCCTTCCGTGCCCCAATACACCCATCATGTCACGCCCTTCATCTGCGCCTTCCGTGCCTCAATACGCCCATTATGTCACGCCCTTCATCTGCGCCTTCCGTGCCTCAATACGCCCATCATGTCACGCCCTTCATCTGCGCCTTCCGTGCCTCAATACACTCATCATGTCACGCCCTTCTTCCATGCCTTCCGTGCCTCAATACACCCATCATGTCACGTTCTCTATCCACGCCCCCTCTGGCTCTGCCCAAATACGCCAAACCACGTCACGCCCTTCATCTGCGTCCCCTCCCCCCCCCCCCCCCCCCCCCCGCCCCCAATACCAATACGCCCAGCATGTTATATCCTTCATATGCATCTCTGCCCAGTTCATCCGCCCACGTCACGCTTTTTCATCTGCCCCCTCCCCCTCTGCACCCACACACCCCCACCAATGTCACGCCCATCATCTGCACCTCCTATTCTCAAGGACGCCCACCCGCGCCACACCCTGCATCCACGCCCTCCATGCGACTACACAGGCCCTGAACGTTTTCACTTCCTGTTCCCCATTCGTGTCCTGTCTTATGCCATAACCCATGTCACGCCCTGGAATGGTACATCCTGTACGCCACCCATTTCACGCTCTGCACCATCCCTTTCTTACCCCGTCTATGTTATGCTCTAAACTCCGCACCCCATGTACCAAAAATCAGTGAAATGAAATCAGTCTACCTCGCCCTACCGCTACCCTACCTGTGTAAGGTGCCGAAATCCCATCCCCTCTATAAACTGACGCATGTGACACCCTGAAATTGATGCAACCCCCCCCCCCCCCTCCTCCCTTTTCCCGTACCCAATCTATATCATGATCTGAAATCCGTACCCCAGTCCCCGTCCGTGCGAAGTTCCAAAATCTGCAGTCTCTGCTCTCCTTTCCAATGTTACACCCTGCATACACGCCCCAATCCTCCACCCATGTCATGTCCTGTATTTGAACCTTCCTCACCCCCCGTCGCCCCACCTGTGTCACGCCCTGCACTGGGGACCGCTGTACCACCACAAATGGTATACGCCGTATATCCACGTCCTCCATACCCGCATTCATGTCGTACA
The DNA here is from genome assembly GCA_016801955.1 of Conus betulinus. Taxonomy (NCBI): domain Eukaryota; kingdom Metazoa; phylum Mollusca; class Gastropoda; order Neogastropoda; family Conidae; genus Conus; species Conus betulinus. The sequence continues at coordinate 15,114 of JADBJO010026730.1, read as the reverse complement.
CTGCGTCCGTGATCCCCTTACCCGCATCAATGGCACCCCCTGCATTCGCGACGCCGTATCCATGTCATCCCCTGCATTCACCACGCCGTATCCATGTCACCCCTTGCATTCACAACGCCGTATCCATGTCACCCCTTGCATTCACGACGCCGTATCCATGTCACCCCTTGCATTCACCACGCCGTACCCATGTCACCCCTGCATTCACGACGCGCGTACCCATGTCACCTCCTGCATTCACCACGCCGTACCCATGTCACGCCCTGCATTCACCACGCCGTACCCATGTCACGCCCTGCATTCACCACGCCGTACCCATGTCACGCCCTGCATTCACCACGCCGTACCCATGGCACGCCCTGCATTCACCACGCCGCATCCATGGCACGCCCTGCATTCACCACGCCGTACCCATGGCACCCTCTGCATTCACCACGCCGTACCCATGGCACCCCCTGCATTCACGACGCCGTATCCATGGCACCCCCCCTGCATTCACCACGCCATACCCATGGCACCCTCTGCATTTACGACGCCGTACGTACCCATGGCACCCCCCCTGCATTCAATACGCCGCATCCATGTCACCCCCCTGCATTCACGACGCCATACCCATGGCACCCCCTGCATCTACATCCCCTGTATCTCCACTTCAAATGTGTCAGACCCTGCATTCACTAAAAATGGGTGTAAAAGGAAGTGGCCTGTATGCAAACGGCGCAAAACTGTTTCAGAACGTGTTCTGTGCCTTCTTTAATACTGCGGAGCATGTCATGCTGCTTTGTTGTTTGTTTCTAATCGCCTGACCTCTATCGTTTTTATTCTTCGTTGACTACACTGATAATGCTAACACTTATCAAACTCTCCTGACCTAAATTTTATTTTACACCTAAGCGTACTGACAGCTGTCGGAATCTTAACACCTCATTTTAGATGCCAAAACATAGTCACTTTTTCACTTAACATGTCACGTTGAAGCCTGCAAGAATTAAAGGTCAATCCCCCCAACTACCTTTAATCTTTCATATCAATCATACGGAAACTTGTCAATAATGTAGTCGCTATTTAATCCTCTTGACCTCATTTGAAATGACCTTTTCTGTCAACCGTTCTGAAACTTTCAATACAGAAAACATTGCTTACGATCGTACGGAACAACCAGTGAAAAGGTAGTATACATTTGTAGAATTAGTCTAAATCTAATTTTATTCACCTTCCCTCAAACCTCATTTAATACGGGATCTACGTCACACACACACACATACACACACACACGCACGCGCGCGCGCGCGCGCGCGCGCGCACGCACACACGGCTCACTCACACTATACACACACACACACACACACACACACACATGCAATGCTGGTAAAATCAAGAATGTTTTGACTTTTCCAAGCTCTTCACAGTTCTCTGAGCGAGGCTCCTTGTATTTTCCGTCCCTTACGGTTGTGGATTTTGAATGCATCCTGAAGTCCATCCTGAAGTCCCTGCAGCGGGATGATCGAGCAGAAGTCACATTTCTTCCTGCATTCCCTGGGACCGGATTCTCTGGAAGCCTGTAGTAATGCTGTGAACTCGATGACGATGTAGCCAATGTCCCATCCTTGGAGTCGTTTGCCCTTGGTGAGGATGGAGGTGGTTGTGGAAGATGAAGTGCGAAAGCTCGTGGTTGACTAGTAGTTATTCTCGCAGAGAGCCCATCCCTCACGACCTGCCACAAACGAAGCCCCGGATGAAATCCCGACGGAAGAAGTCGCCGCTAAACCATCACGAAGAATACACTAAAGCATGAACAATAGAAACGAACGCCTAAGAATGACGTTCGTACACGCTGAGAATAAAGGAAACAGTAAATTCTATGACAAAAAGATACTAAACCTGCAAAAAAAGAAGTCTGTGAATTAGGCTTAAGCCTTAGAAAAGACAAATCAACCTTAGACTACTAGCATTTTGAAAGATTACACTACACATTATGAAAGGGTTACATTTAGCGCTATAAAAGAAGCTAACATTTTAATCCTCTTGACAAAGTATTATCAGCCCTATGGTATGGTAAAGTAATGCTGCCTATAGCCAGCCGACCGCAAAGGGCCAAATCAGGGCTGTCACCTCGTTAAAGTCAACAAGTTAAAAAAAAAAAAAAAAACTCATCTCATTCACACAACCATTTAAAATACACCTTCTAAATAACACTGGAAATTTTGTTTAAAAACTGTAAAAACTTAGATCAGATGAAAAATGTTAATCTCTTTCAGAACTTCCAAGATCGCGTCAGGTGGGACACCTCTGAACAGGGTTTTCATGGAGTCTGCTGTAAAGTGTTTGTGTCTCACTTCATGCAAGTCCCAACATTCTAAAAGAATATGTCTCACTGTGAGTGGTACATGACATGGAATGCACCACGGAGCTTGTTCAACTAAAAGATAAAAATGGGTGTAAAAATAGTGGCCTGTATGCAAACGACACAAGACTTTCTTCTTTACGGCTGCCTCGGAAACATGGTAAAAAAACTTTTCGGGTTTGGGACGGATTTAGATAATTTTTTATCCGTCTGCAAGTTCCATTCCTCTTACCAGAGGTCTTTGACGTAAACCTGGGCTTTGGGTTTCCTTTTGACACTCTTGGCAAGCTGATCAACCAACTCGTTGCCACGAATACCCACATGGCTGGGAACCCAAGCAAAAACTTTGTTGTATCCATCTGATTTCAGTGAGGTGTACAGTTCGAATAATTTCAATAGCTGAGAGTGTTTTGAGGTTACGGCTGGCAATGGACTCTAAAGCAGAAAGGGAGTCCGACAAATTGAGAAAAATCTTTATGTTTTTATTCAGAGACCATTTCAAGAGCCAGGACCAAGGCTATCAACTCAGCAGTGTATATGGAGCTGTCAGTGGGTATGTGTTTAGAACATCTCTAAGAAGGACCAGCAGCACCATACACAGCAGAGGCAACCCCCTCCTCAGATTAGGAACCGTCGGTGAAAATTCTTTTGAAGGATGGAAACTTTGAACACAGTTCGGCGAAAAAGGACCTTACGTCAAGGAGCTAGTGGTATCTTACAGTACGAGGCTAAATCAGACCGGATTCTGGAGTGAAGAAAGTCCATGGTGGGTCATCAGGAAACTTGGATAACTCACACAGACTCCAAGGTCTACAACTACATTGTTCAAGCGGGAAAGCATACGAATTCCCAAAGGTGGAAGGGAAGTGGGGTGGTCATCGAATTTCTTTTGGAACTTGGGGTAAAACACACAGTCATATGCAAGGTTTTGAGGTTCAGAAAAGTTTCAAACAGTAGTTTGGGGTAAGGTTCAGCCGCAACTTTTAGAATGCTCAATGTTCTCCAACAAGCAGTTTTTAAGGGTTGGATGTAATTTTTTTTTAGTTCAGTTTTTGATGTTCTAAAAAACGATAAGACCCAGAAATTTGGCTTCTTTTACGACTGGAATGGTGAATTTATCCAGACGAACTTCAGGATCGGCAAAGAGCTGACGAAAATTGTGAAAATGGACACACCGTGTTTTGGAGATTGTAAAGGTAAACCCGTTTTCCTCGGCTCACTGTCGAATCTGATCCACACAACGTTGGAGTCGACGCTGTATGCTGGCATGTGAAGATCTAACCGCGTAGAGTGCAAAATCGTCAACAGACAGAAAGGACTGGAAACCCCGGTTTACTAAATTGGTCAATATCGTTATTTTGTATGCTGAACAGAGCAGGAGAAGGAATTCTCCATCAAGTTACACCAGCTCCTGACCATGGATGTCAGACAGCATAGTGCCAATACGGACTTGGAACTGCCGATCAGCCTGGACGTTTTGAATAGATAAAGGCAGATGACCACGAAAACTAAGTTTATGAAGATCCATTCCAGATTTCCAAGTGGTATCATACGCTTTTTCCAGATAAAGATAGCAGCCACATGTTGTTTATTAATGACCGCATAGCGAATGGTGGTTTCCAGACGGACTGAATGGTCAACGGTCGAGTGGTGTTCCGGATCCTGCACTGTTCATTGGCCAAAAGGCCATCGGTCTCCAGCTTCCGCATCAGACGGGAACTGACCATCTTTTCCATTAGCTTGGAGAGGCAGCCTGTCAGAGCTATGGGACGATAGTTAGAAGGGTTGTTACGGTCTTTTCCAGGCTTAGGAATCGGAATGACCAGATCTTTTCGCTGAGAGGGCGGACAATAAACCGATAAAAGAAATCCATAACTGTAATAAAAGAGAACACTAAAACCTTTGAAAGGAAGATGCTGTATCTGTGGAGTGAAAACACTACAGCTTCTAAAACGGGAAACAACCACCTGGAACTATCAACACTAGCCACTTAAATAGGACACTAAACACTCTGAAAGAACACAAAAGCAGAAGAAACTAAATGCTATCACAGAAGGTCGAAAACACTTGCACCATTTGAAAGGTCACCACCAGCTCCCATAAGAATAGGACATTAACACCTATGAAAGGATTCACATGCTGACTGTTTACCAAGTCAGGCCTTCTGTGGAGAAAGGACACACGGATCAGGAGTACCAGATGCGCACTAGGGAATGTTTCGGGAAGAGGATCAAAGACTTCAAGAGCTCTGCAGCTCAAACCAAAATGATCTGAAAGCACGCGTCCATGTTCCAGACCCCTTGATTCATGAGACCTGCTCCAGAGCTCCAGTCAGCCTTTCATGCCTTTCCAGAAACTATTCCCTCTGATACTCCCCGTTTGTATCCTTGTTCCACAGAACACCGACGTAGGAAACTGTCTTATCATCTTGGCCATATGAAAAATATAGACACCGAATCATATAAAAGAAAGTTCTAACCCCCATGAGAGAAGCCACATAAATCTGTGAATGAACGGGATATTGACTGCAAGGAGCGAATACTTTGAAACCTGTGACTGAAGAAAACATGATACCTAGATAAAGATTACATTAATCCCCTTTGTATGGAAGCACCGAATCTTGAAAAAAAAACCCACTGAACCTTTGAACGAAGAAACCCCGAGTTCTTAGGAAAAAACAAAACCAACAAACAAAAAATACCAAACCATTTGAAAGGTAAGGTAATGTTGCTTATAGACCAGCCGACCGCAAAGGGCCATATCAGGCCTGTCACTGCGTTGAAGTCATTCCCACAACTCATTGAAATACACCTAAAAATACCGGAAATGTTGTAAAAGAAAAAAAAAAAAGAGAAAAAAAAATGCTGTAACAATCTCAGATCAGATGAAAAATGTTGACCTCTCTTTCAAAAATTCAAAGAGCGCTAAAGGTGGGACATCTCTGAACAAGGTTTTCATGGAGTATGCTGTGAATTATCTCTCACATCACGCCAAGTCCCATCACTCTTTAAGAATGTTTCACTGTGAGCGGTAACATGACATAGAATGCACCATGGAGCTTCTTGACTCTTTAAAGAAACAAATGAGAAGAAGAACAATTGGCCAGTGCGCAGCCGCCATAAAAACTGTTTCTTCTTTGCGACCACCAGATGTAGACGAGAGGAACTCCTTTAGGTTTGGACGGATCTGGAAACGTTTGTTATCAGTCTGTGTTTTCCAGTCCTCCTGCCTGGTCTCCAATATAACCATTAACCTTCGGTTTCAAATCTGAGTAGGGGATCTATATGTTGGACAGTTTCTTCGTAGTAACATTCCTGGCCAAACGATCAGCCATGTTCTTTCCCTGATTGCCAACATGACTGAGAACCCAAGCTAGAACAGTGTTGTGACCTTCCGCTTTCAAAGAGCTAAAAAGTAAAGAAAACAACAACAAAAAATAAAGGTTTAAAAGTTCGGGATGATGGATGTTACGGCCAGCTATGGCCTCCAAAGCTGACAGCGAATCAGACAAAATCAGAAAGTCCTTGTTTGTAGATTGAGAAATAAGCTTCAGTGCTAGAACCAAAGCTGTAAGTTCAGCAGAGTGAACAGAAGTATCTGACGGAATAAGTTTTGATAATATTTAAGATAGGACACTGAGCAATAGGCTGTCCAGGCCACTCCATTTTCGGACATTGAACCATAAGTGAATAATTTCTGAAAGGATGAGAATTTTGTACAGAGATCGGCAAACAATGCCTTGCATACCTCAGGACTGGTGGATTCTTTGGCAAAAAGCAGCAAGATCAAGGCGGATTTCTGGTGTGAAAAAAGGTCCATGGAGGCTTTATCTGAAATCAGGAGAAGTCAGACAATTCCTAGATCAAGACCTGCATTCTGCGCATGGGGCTGCCCTCGAAGTCAAAATGGAGGAGGACAGTTGGGATCTTACTCTTCAATTCTACTTTGAAACTGAGAATTAAAAACATTCATAAGCAGGATTTCCGCTTCAACTATCTGAGATAATTTAAGGATAGTTTCAACCTGCGGCTGGATGATGACATTTCACCTGCTTCTGCATACAGGCTGTACACAGGGGTGGTGCACAGGGGTGGTGCACAGGGGTGGTACACAGGGGTGGTGCACAGGGGTGGTGCACAGGGGTGGTGCACAGGGGTGGTGCAGAATGCTCCAGGCAGACTGGAAGTCCTTGGTGATGAATAGGATCCATGAGTTTCAGATATGAGGGTCTCGCACAGCCGTTCACAACACATAGATATTTCAGTATAGAACGGACCAAGGCTCTGGAGAGATGCAGCAAAGCTTTCTTCTGAGCGCCCCAGACAGTGCTTGCTACGACCCGCAGAATGTTCAGAGCTTTCTGGCAAGACGTTTTTAAGTGTTTAATGTCACTAAGGAAGTTGAGATTTTGGTCGAAAATAACTCCCAGAAATTTGGCCACCTTTACAGTAGGACTGGGCCATGGGAGATTCACCTATTTGGTTTTCAGGATCAGCAAAGAGTTGTCGAAAATTAATGCACCGGGTCTTAGTAGCAGAAAAGGTACAGCCATTTTCTTCTGCCCACAGACGTATTTGATCCACTGAACACTGCGCCGAACACTGCGCTGAACACTTGGGTACAAGCTTCCAGTTGCCTAATGGGCAAAATCATCTACAAGCAATGAACAGTCGGAACCCTGTTGAACCGAATTAACAATGTTGTTGATTTTTATGCAAACCATATGAAAGAACACGTCCATGACGTCCACAGAACCACGAACTAAAACACTATGCAAGAAGATTTTAACCCTGCACAGCACTTGAAGTGTTGGATAAAGAAGAAAGAAGAAGAGTAAATGAAAAGATCACTAAAACTCATCTTTTTTGCGTTGCCTCCCCCTGAGTTGATTCTTACTGGTCCCCGTTTTCTACGTCGTTGATGCACGAGTGCCTTGCCCCTGTTGACAAAAACATCGATTATTTTCTGTGAACATTGAATATTCTGTGCAAATGATTCCGACTCACTAAAGTTCAACGACATTATTTTGATTTTACAAAGTATCTGTGCGTTCTGTTATCTCGCAATCTAACAATATTTAGATTAATACGATATGCTATGTGAACAACATAGGCTAAAAGATGTCAACAATCTTCCATAAGAAAACATAGTGCAATCTCCTCCTACACTCATTTCATTTTACATAGCTTAAGACAGAAATTGCTATATAAATGAATTGTTCGATTGGATATCCGGTGGATGAACATTTAGCAACACATAGTCATGGCATG
>JADBJO010026730.1:0-5000 GCA_016801955.1 Conus betulinus | reverse complement strand
GGAAACTAAACGTTAAGACAAAAAAGAGAGACTAAACTCTACAGAGGAAAGATGTTAAAACTTATTTAAGAGGGAGAATAAACTATAAATCAAGGTCATTAAATCCTTACAAAAGGACACTGAACCACATTAAAGGAGGGCCCTCGACCTTGTGAAAAGTGGAAACTAAGCCCCAAGAAAATGCCATGTGACAGGGCGTCTAAACCTCTAGGAAAGATGACGCTGAATCCTACAAAATATAAAAATAAACTGTAAAAAAAAAAAAACGTACGTAAGTAATTGCTTGGAAAGGGAGGAGACTAAACCTTATGGGGAAGAGAATAGTAAGTCCGTGAACAGAGGAACCCAGGCCGTCTACAAGGACAACAATCGATATATAAAAGGGATACTCAACCCTATAAAAACACCACATTAAACAAGAACATACCAATGCCTATTAAAGGAAACATGAAATACTACTTGAAAGATGACACCAAATCGTTGAAAGACCAATAAGTCTCGGCTAAACTCCGAGAGAAAATATACTAAAGCATACAAAGTGGAACCTGATATGTAAGTATGATGTTCATACACGCTGAAGAACAAAGAAGACAGTTATGTCTATGAGAAAAAGAGAGTAGACCTGGGAAAAGAGAAGACTGTGAATGAGGCTCAAGCCTTAGAAAAGACAAATCAACCTACAGGACAAAGACTAGCATTTTGAAAGGCGCTTACACTAAATATGAAAGGGTAACATTTTCTCTATAAAAGAAACTAACACTTTTGACACAAAAGGATTATAAGACCTTTCGGAGGAAGACAAAAACCTATCAATAAGTCATGGTAGAAGTCCACAACTGTAAGAAAGCGGTACACAAAAAATCTCGGATAGTAGGGATGCTAAATCTAAGGAGTGAAAACACTACAGAACATAAAGATCCACATGTTCATGCTGATTGCAAGGCCACTGACAGATGTTCTGTGTATTAAAGGACACCCAGAGCAGGAGGTACCAGGTGCGCACTAGGGAATATTTCAGGAAGAGCTCTGAAGACTTTCCTAAACAGCTCTGCAGCTCAGTCCCTGATGATCTGAAAACATGCGTCCATGTTACAGATCCCTGAGTAAATAAGAGACCTGCTACGTAGCGGAGTCAACCATTCATGCTCTTCCAGAAAATATTTCCTCTGGTACCCCCTTTTTTGTGTCCTTGTACCACAGAACATTGACATCAGAAACAGAGCAATTATATTAAGCACATGAACGACTGACACTCACGTTAGAAAGACGCACAAAACCTGAGGAGAGGAAACACTGTATTTTGTGAATCAAGAAGACAATAAACCCCGATTAACATGACACTTGGCCCTTTTAATGAAGGAGACAAACAACTGGACAAAAAAACACACAAGAAACACTGTGAATAGGGAAGAAAAAAAATCATCTGAAAAAAACCATCTGAAAGCACACAGTGAACCTCTTCTGTGAACCAGGTGCTAAACTCTTGTTTAAAAACAAGTACCTATGTCTACAATACACAACTAAAGTCTGAAAGAAAGGGGGGGGGGGGGGGGGGGGGGGGCTTGTCCTGGAAAAGTGCAGGAGAAGGAATGAGAAAAAAGAGGAAAAGATTTATAAGTAAAAAGACCGCCGCGCCTACTCTCCTGGCAGTAATGAGGATTCCCCGAGTTCACACGTCCTGGTCTCCATTTTCCACAGCCGCTGATGCTGGAGTTCTCTGCCCCTGTTGATGTAAACAAATATTTTTAACAACAGAATTCTTGTGCAAATACTTCCCAATGACAAAATTCACAAAAGTAATCTGATTTTCAAAGTTTGTGCGATTCTTTCCTTTCCACAAAAAAAAATGTTTTAGCTATCCGTATGCACACAAAATATCTACTATTGTCAAAAAAAAAAAAAAAAGATTGAGTGCACGTGTGTCTGTCAAGTGGAAGGGGGGGGGGGGGGTTTTTGGGGATATTTTGTGCGTGTGCGTGTGTGTGTGTGTGTGTGGTTTAATCGATGTTTACACGCTCTCTTCTTTCATCAGGGTTTAGCTATCATCCCCTTTCGCAATGTTTAGCGTAATCCTCTATCACGCCTCATTTCTCCATCTCTCACACCCAATAAAAATCTCATTTCTACCCCGATGCTGAAATCAATATCAGAATTTCCGCCCAATTTTGTCCCCTTTTCTCTGTTCCTGTTGTTCCAGAATACGTGTTTGAGGTCAATTATGTTCTGTGGATTGGGGGGAAAAACAGTGAGAATATTTTCTTCGGCATTAAGTTGCTAAAGAACTGGCAGCTGAGTTTCCTGTAACAGATCAGTCGGTAAAATCGGTAAAGGTGGGGCAGGAAAAAGGCGGTAAGGCACGGAGAGGGGGTGTGGGAGGATGGTGGGATGAAGGAGGGAGGGAAGGGGAGAGGGAGAGTTGGAGATCCACTCCACAATGCATAAAAAGGGGGGGATGGTGCTACAAGAATCTATTTGGAAAAAAAACCCTACAAAGTCCTGAAATCAATCATTATAACTACCCCAACCTACCTAGCTACCTATTTGTGTATCATCTGATTGCAAGGACGAAACTTACCAGTTAAACTCCAGCTTAAGAACTGCTTCAAAGTACAGAATTTGCACTTGCATTGTCGTCAGTTCGTCTTCATAGCACACTGTTGTTTTGTGTTTCCCAAGACTTGAATGTTCTTGGTGAGGATGTTAATTGTCCTGGAAAACGTAACACGTAGCACAATGGTTCTCTGGTAGACTGATACTAATTCTTGAACAGCGGTCACCCTTGAATGATCTGCCGAAAGAAAAGCTTTGATTAAATTCTGAAGAATATGTCACTGAACCATGGGAAACGTGAAAATATATCATGCAAAGAAGACACCAAGGCCTTTAGTTCATAAACAGCGAAACTAAAGAGGATACTAAAAAGCCAGTGAAACAATTTAATCTCAAGTTAGAATACTCTGAATCCTGAGAGTAAAGTGTATGACTAAAACCCCTGGATAAGTTACATTAACCTTACGAAAAAGAAAGTCTCTAACACTCTTGAAGAAGATAACGTTTACTATGAGAATGGGAGATGCTAAACCTGATGGCAGAAGAGAGAAGTAAAGCTGATGACAGAAGTGGCTATAAGCTTTATGATGAACACATTAAACATAAAACAATACAAAAATCCTATAAAGCAGACCATACATCCTTAAAGAAAGGGACATAAACCAATATGAGAGAGGGCCTCATACCTTATCACATTCGATGATGATGGCATCCGTCTGTCTCGAGAGACAATGGTAATGCGCCATGGATCAGACAGTTGAGTTGCAGCGCCTGCAGGTAAGTCTCGGTCATGAGAGTCGTGTGGGTGCCGACGCAATTATTTGCCGTCTGCGACGCCTCCGTTCTTCCCACTGGGCCCTCTCTGCTCTGCTCTGCTGGCTTGATGTCGGCCTTGATGGTGGACCGGTCTGAAGCTGCTGTCTCCAGGTCTGCTAGGTCCAGGCTGCTTGCCCTTAGGTCGCGCTTGCATACATCCTTGTAGCATCGAGCGGGCCGTCCTGTGGGTCTGGAGCCCAAAGCCAGCTCGCCGTACAGCATGTCCTTTCGGATGCGACTGTCGTCTATGCAATTAATGTGGCCAAGCCAGCGCAGGCATTTCTATGTCAGCATGAGGAGTATGCAAGTCATCCTTGCCTGGGCCAGAAGCCCTCGTTAGTGATGCGGTCCTGCCAAGTAATGCCCAGCGTAGATAAGAGTGCTCAGTACGCAGGCTTAGTACACTTTCATCTTGGCGTTTGATGTTAGCATGGTCTGTCCCAGACTCTCTTCACTAGACGGGCCATCACTGTTGCTGCCGTGCCGATCCGCACGTTCAGCTCGGCGTTCAGCGAGAAGTTGCTGGAAATGGCGGAGCCCAGGCAAGTTAAGTCGTAGACCAGTTCGACGGTGTGATCACCGATGGAGATGTGGGGGAGTGCTGCTGACGTCTTGGCCCTTGTTCGTTTTCTTCAAGCTGATAGTGAGGCTGAACTTGATGCAGGCATCAGCGAAGCAGGTGATGAGCCGTTGTAGTGCTTCGTCAGTGTGGGCAGTGAGGGTAGCGTCATCTGTGAAGAGCATCTCCCTGCCTGCCTTTCTTTCTTTTCGATGCGATGTCCTGTTTTCGTAGTGTTAAGTGTCCTTTCATTGAGTTTAATGTCCTGCTTTATACAATATAGTGTCCTGTTTTTCTAGGCGTTAGTGTAAATTTCAGGCAGATGCACTTTGTCTTAGCTCGAAAGCGTGGCAGGTTGAAGAGGCTTCCGCCACTCCTAGTGTGGAGGAAGATGCCGTCTTCAGACTGTTGAAAGGCGTAGCGCAGCAGCAGGGAAAAGACGATGCCCAAGAGCGTGGAGCGAGCACGCACCCTGTTTGACACCGCTGTTGATCGGGAAGGGGTCCGAAGAAGATCCTCGTACTGGTCAGTGTCATTCATGTTGTCCTGGAAGGACGTGATCACCTTCAGGAGCTTGGGGGGGGGGGGGGGGGGACATCTGATCTGATGTAGTAGGGTGAAGAGGCCTGATCTACTGATCAAGTTAAACGCCTTGGTCAGGTCGATGAAGGCGATGAACAAGGGTCGTCTCTGCTCGCGACACTTCTCCTGTAGCCGCCTCAGGGAGAATATCATTTCGATCGTCGATCTCGCAGCTCTGAAGCCGCACCGTGCCTCTGGGTACACTCGTTCGGCGAGTAGCTGCAGCCTGTCGACGACGATGCGGGCGAAGGCTTTGCCATCATGCCGAGAAGGAATATTCCGCGATAGTTACTGCAGTCGCTGCGATTCCCTTTGTTCTTGTATACCCTGATGATGGTTGCACCGCACATGTCCTGGGGTATTGTCCCTTCCTCCTAACACAGCAACAGAAGCTCATGGAGGTGACTGAGGAGAGAACTACCTTGCTGGCTTTGATGACTTCTGGCAGAATGCCGTCGCTACCCGGAGCTTTATCACAGGCTAGCGAGTCGAT